>JAWNKY010001543.1:0-73335 GCA_035041765.1 Drosophila algonquin | reverse complement strand
TAATGTTTCGTTTGGAAGAGATGCCCAGACCGCCCGAAAGTAGGCACCAGCACATTCTTGTCAAGCGTAGAACAGTTCGACGGCGAATTCGGGAGGGCTAGCTTTAAGCTTTTGGTTGCTTAATAAATTATTGGTAAAAATTGGTGTCGCCGCCTCTCGCTCAAGCTTGGGCGAGGGTAATGACCGAGTAAGGCCTAAAAGACGGGATCTGTGGTAGGGCCGAAATTAAGGGTACAACCAAGGGAAAAGGGTTGACCCCGAATATGCAGAAGGCGCCCCGAGCGGCGGTCAAGGGGTACTAACCAGCGAACAGCTGTTAGGGGGCAAATGTCAGTGGGTGAGGGAGAGAAATTTGGCACCCAGGCAATAGTTTCCGGTCAGGGTCTCGATCTTTTCTCCTGACGACCAGCAAGCCAACAAGACGTGTGGCTCCGAAACAGTCAACTCTAATCGGTAGTGACCCCCATCCACCCCGTAGTGACGGATTCCAGGCCAAAGCGGGCTTGTAAGGCTTAGAGCCAGATCGGTGCCTTCGAAGAAGGACAGATCATTGTGCCAAGTGCCGTTTTTGAAATCCAGGTAAATAATTTGTCAGAGTGGTCGATTAGAGTCGAGATTTGCCATACACATGGCCACCGGAGGGCACTCGGTAATTTCTTTTTTTTGGTGTTCTGTCTATTTTCCTCAGGAACGGCACCTAGTTGCCAAATTGAAAAAGGAGAAAAGAAGAAAGAGCGTGGGAAAAAGCTGCGCTCTCATCAACGCCCCCGCACCCCGCTTCAAAGCTCGGCATTCGAGAAAAAACTGCGGCTGGCATCGGCGCAGCTGTTCCGTCGGAAAGCTAATCACTAAGCTCGTCCAGATGATCCACTAGAAAGGGAATGGCTAGACCCCAACGGAAGAGAAAAAGGAAAGAAAAATTGCTTTTTAACCTATAAGTGCAGTGGCCCCAAAAGCTCTCAAAAGAAAAAGAAAAAAAGCTCTCTCTCGCGATTTTGTTGTTGTTTTGGTGGTTAAACTTCTATTACAGCCACAGTCCCCCAGCGAAAGATCTTTCGGCGATGGACCCTGGCGCTTCATGTGAGTAAAAGAAAAAACTTATAAATTTTAACACATTTGGTTTGTGCGACCGAGAGGGGGTTTCAAATAAAACGAGGGGGAACTTGTGAGCCGCGGCAAAGGCCGCGGCTCTACCTTATACCCGGTACTCAGTCAGTATATACATATGTACATACATATATGAGCTTGCGATTTATGCAATTTATTATATGTTCGCAAAAGGGACGAATTAAATTTTGGACAAAAAATAATACTTCAAAAAATGAAGTCAAATCATTTTTGGAATATTATAAATGTTTCCAATTTTGTTTGCATATGCCTTTTACATCTGTTTCTACATTTCTACATGTATAACTACATATTTGAGACGTACAGTGTTTGCGACAGAGAGAGAGAGAATGAGTGAGCGCTTGGCAGGCGTTGCGTAGCCACTGAAATTAAATTTGTTTCTTTTGGCCATAATAATGATCCGACCTGATCCATATTCGGCAATCTGGTAGATATGGTAATTTTCCATGATTCTACGCTTTTGGTTTTCATTTATCTTAAAAATTGTGGATTCCACAGATTTTCGTCCTTTGTGGGGGCGGAAGGAGGCGTGGCAAAATTTTGAAACAAACTCGTGCTGGTTTGATATCACAGAAGTTTGGATAGAAAGTTTGGTTGCTCTAGCTCTTATAGTCTCTGAGAACTAGGCGTCAAAAAATACGAATGGGCAAAGCAGATGGGGTCGCGTGTGAGAGAGAGCGAGAGGGAATGATGACTTTCGAATTGGTTTTCTTCATTGTAACTATAATAATGATCCGATCTAAACCAGATTCAACACTCTGATAGAAATAGTCTTTCTCTATGATTCTGCATATTTAGTTTTCTGGTATCTTCAAAATTGTTTATGCCACAGACTTTCGTCCTTTGTGGGGGCGGAAGGGGGCGGGGCGAAATTTTGAAATACACTTTGAGTAGTGTGATAACACAGGAGACTGAATCCAAAACTTGGTTACTCCAGCTTTAATAGTCTATGAGATATAGGCGCAAATGAAGACGGACAGACGGACGGACGGACAGACGGACAGACGGACAGACGGACAGACAGACATGGCTATATCGACTCGGCTATTGATGCTGATCAAGAATATATATACTTTATGGGGTCGGAAACGCTTGCTTCTGGGCGTTACACACAACCGTTATCCCCACAAATCTAATATACCCCTATACTCTTCGAGTACCGGGTATAAAAAAAGAAAAAAATAAATAGAAAACGGAGCCCGAGAACTTGGAGGAAAGCTCGCGCTGAGCAAAGAAGAGCAAGTAAAAGCTCCCAAAAACCAAGATCAAAAGAGAATCGCTGAAGATTCTTGTATACCTATTAAATAACACACGGCCGATACAATGGGCCAAAAGTAACTTTTCGGGGGTCATGCTTTTATAGAGACTTCTTCTACTTTAGTCTTGTTAGTTTAATATCATTACCTTATAGTATGTTATATTATATTATCTTTATGCTTATACCAATTTGCCTACTCCCCTTGGATTTTACAGCACATATCACATACACATATAATCTATAACACAACACACCTATTACTTTCACATATTTTTATAATCTTACCTCATATACCACTATACTTTTTTTTGTTACTATTTAGCGTAGGTCCCAAATGAATATAAATGAAGTCACTGAAAAATTTTCTTTTTTTTATAAATAAATGTAGTTAAGATAAAATGAACTAAGATTTATATTTTTGTTGGACCCATGCCCGACCTGAAGCAGCCCCTGAACGGTCTTGGGAGGGATCCCTGGTGATGAGTTTGAATGTGAGGGATCATGGTAGGGTGGGCATCTGTACAGCTTTGCACTTGCAGCCTGAGACTGAGCATCGCCTTCTTTTTTTGTGTCAGTGTCATGATTGAGTCTTCCTTTTAGTGTCATTCGGTTGCCGTACCGAACCCTTCCCCCTCCGTTTCCCTTCCTTTAGTACGCGATTTTCCTTATTTATTTCTAAAACAGTGAGAATAGTAGCCGGCGGCTTTTTCTCCAATAACCCACCCCCGCCGACCAGAGAAAAGCCGGAAGCAAGCGCGTACCCCGCCGAGTTGTACCAACACCTCCTCACAGGTTATATGCTACAAATCTTTGGCTTCGCCAGATCCAAAAGTCAATTTGTAAACAATATTTGGCCTCGCCAGATCCAAACAACAATATTTGGCTTCGCCACACCCGCCTAAATTGAAAAACACTCTCAGCCCATACCCGGCTTTCATAAACAATTGAACACCCGGTTTTCGTAAACATTCGAACGCCCGGCTCTCTGCGAGCTTCTGCATTTGACCATATCCTCAAGTCTCGAGTTGGATGACGAAATTGAGTCAGTCCTTTTGTTTATAAGAAATTTGTTCTCAAGAGAGAACCAAAAGAGGTTTCATGATTTTGGAGATGCAAATGGTTAGGCAGTCTTGATCCAGAACCAAACCAGAACAGTTACACTTTAATCCGAAACTCGCAAGTACGCGCCGATCCTTAACCGTTCCTTAAGCAAATGTAAACCAAACCTCACTAGCTGTTATAAGTCATTGTTAAACTCTAATACGTGTTGTGAAATAAAAGATACTTTTTAAAAACACAATCCGCCACCGCAATAATTTAATTGGCGCCCAACGTGGGGCCACGCGTATCTAAAGCACCGAAAAGTAAAAAGTGCTGCGTGGTTCAAAAAAACCCAAAAGGTTAATTAATAAATGTAATAAGTCTGTTTAGCTAGTGAGCTTTTTCACTAGCTGTTGCGATTTAAAAACGATTGCAATTGGGCTTTAGTTGTATATAGGCGATTTAATGCCAGCTTTATTTAGCTAGATGTATATATGTAGATAGGCGTATACGACGAGAGATGATGCGTTGGTTTCGAGTATTCGCTCCAGACTGAATGCAAGGGCTGACGGCGTACTTGCCGTGCCCTATGAGGCAACGCTTACCGAGCGGGAGAGAGTGCAATTATAAGAGAGCTTGAGCAGATCAGGCTGCTGCTAAGTCGAGTACAAAGAATGCTTATATGTACATAAGTATGCGAACGAAACAGTTCAAGTTCGACCGTCGACACGACAAGACGTACCTGCTCTTAATTACTCAGTGCGAAGACAAAGGGAAAGGAAAACCAAAGCATCTATCCCACTCTCACTCCCACTAGTTGCACACACACAAATTTATTTTCCCAATTTTGCGAAAAGAAAAAACTTATTTAAAAGTGCACACTAATAACGAAAAACCCCGTCATCATGGAGGAACCTCCTGGACAAAAAATTACTAAAGACAAAGACAAAAAACTATCAAATACGTCTCCAGGTCCTAAATACCTAATTATGAAGAGAATACACGAGACAGAAACACTAGCTAACGTATCACCATTCTTAATAAAAAAAGTAATTGACAATGTATGCAGTGGAGAAATTGAAGAATGCAAAAAACTTAGAAACGGTACAATTCTCATTAAAACAAAATCTATGACTCAAGCTGCAAAACTAGTCCAATTGACATCACTGTACAACGAAGTTAAAATAGACATAACGGAACATAACTCTCTTAACTACACCAAAGGCAGAATTTACTGCAGAGATTTAAGAGGCATCAGAGAAGATGAGATCGTGCAAGAGCTCAGCTCACAGCATGTAACACAATGCGAAAAAATAAAACAGTACATCAATGGAAGCTTGCAAGAGAACGGACTCATCATCCTAACATTCGCCTCTCTTAATCTACCTTCGGAAATCAACGTCGGGTACGAAAAATTAAGAGTACTCCCTCACATCCCTCGTCCCATGAAATGCCGCAACTGCGGACGACTGGGCCACACAGCCAAGCGCTGCACAAGAGAGCAACTTTGCTTAAGCTGCGCGAACCCTGCACATTTACAAGAGAGCGAAAATTGCAATAATCTTAAGAGATGCATCAACTGCAAAGAGAGCGGCCTAACAAATTATCACCACAGCAACACTGATCGCACTTGCCCTTCTTATATAAAAGCCAAGGACATACAAGAAATCAGAATATTAGAAAAAACTGACATGAAAAAAGCTTTAAAAATGTATAATGAAAGAATGCTTTCTTCAAGCACAACTTATGCATCAACTGTCCGCTCATCAATGATAACCAAAAACAATAGAAACACACCCAACCGCCAATTAATATCATATGCCGACATTAGTCCCAATGCGTAGCAAAACGCAAACACAGTTAAGCAGCAAAAGGCGACAGAGGAAAATCTGCTCACCAATCTAACATCAAAAAAACCCGCCACCATGAAAAACTCCAAGGACCAAATTGATACATCTCATAAGGAATCCCAACCCATAGACGTATCACAGGAAGAAAATTATAACCTAAGAAAGCAAGCAAAAAACACAAACGCACAAACACCCAAAGAGAAATTACAGAAACAAAAAACCAAACGGCTCAAAAAATCATTACTTAGTGATGAAAGCACAATGGACACATAGTAGTTAGTATACAAAATCAGTACATATTAAAAAAAACTCCTAATAAAATACACATATTTAGTTAGATCAATGACCCTTAAAATAATTCAATGGAATTTAAAAGGCTATATTAATAATTACAGCGAACTACAATCTCTCATAAAAAAGCATCAACCACATGTTATAGCACTCCAAGAAACTCACCTATTTAATACCGTTTCAATTCCTATCCCTATTAATTACTCAATAATAGGAAAAAAACTCATCGGCTTCATACGGTGGAGTTGCACTATTAACACACAAGTCCATACAAACACGACAAATATCTCTTAGTGACAAATTTGATGCAGTCTGCATAGAAATTTTAACTAAAAATAAAATGCGAATAATTTCTGCCTACATTGCACCTAACCAAACATTTACACAATCTAACCTAGAGTTAGTTCTCGAAACCTCAAATGTACCAACCTTAATTACTGGCGATTTTAATAGTTGGCACAGAAGATGGGGATCTAGCTCAAACAATAAGAGAGGAAAAATTTTAGAACAATTTATAACACAATCGCAATATATAATTCTTAACGACGGTTCGCCAACTCATCTCAGCACCCACAACTCATTAACTAATATTGATCTTACTTTTTGCAGTCCAATTTTGCAAATTGACAGTACTTGGAAAATTGAAGAGGACCTTTATGGTAGTGATCATCTACCTATAATCACAACTCTATTTCCATCAAAATCAAATAATACCCAAAAAATTACACACAAATCACACTTTATCACAGAAAAAGCAAATTGGAACATGTTTTCTAAACTAACAGCATCATATTCAGATGTAATTAAACAAACCACCAACATTAATAGAGAAGCAGCAGCAATTCATAAAATAATTTTATCTAGTGCACACTTTTCCATCCCTCAAACCTTTCCAAAAAAAAACACACCTAACGTTCCGTGGTGGAACAAAGACTTACAAAAATTACGCACTGACAAAATACAGGCCTGGCGTAAGCTGAACGAGAGGGAACGTTGTGAGCCGCGGCAAAGGCCGCGGCTCTACCTTATACCCGGTACTCAGTCAGTATATACATACACACATTTATGAGCCTACGATTTATAAAATTTATTATATGTTCTCAAAAGGGACAAAAATAATATTTAAATTAAAAAAATGAGTTTTTTGGAATTTGTATACATGTTTCCATTTTTGTTTACATATGCTTTGTATATCTGCGCCTACATTTCTACATGACATGTATAACTACATGTTTGAGACGTACAAGTGTTTAGGACAGAGCGAGAGAGGGAGGGGGCATGAGTCAGCGCTTGGCAGGCGTTGCGTAGCCACTGAAATTTAATTTGTTTCTTCTGGCCATAATATTGATCCGATCTGATCCAGATTCGGTAATCTGGTAGATATGGTAATTTTTCATGATTCTGCGTTTTTGGTTTTCATTTATCTTAAAAATTGTGGATTCCACAGATTTTCGTCTTTTGTGGGGGCGGAAAGGGGCGTGGCAAAATTTTGAAATACACTTGTTCAGGTTTGGTATCACAGGAGCTTGGATAGAAAGTTTGGTTGCTCTAGCTCTGATAGTCTCTGAGAACTAGGCGACACAAAATACGAATGGGCAAAGCGGATGGGGTCGCGTGTGAGAGAGAGCGAGAGGGAATGATGACTTTCGAAATGGTTTCCTTCATTGTAGCTATAATAATGATCCGATCTGATCCAGATTCAACACTCTGATAGAAATGGGAATTCTCTATGACTGCGTTTTTAGTTTTCTCGTATCTTCAACATTGTGTACGCCACAGACTTTCGTCCTTTGTGTGGGCGGAAAGGGGCGGGGCGAAATTTTGAATTACATTTGGAGTAGTGTGATCACACAGGAGACTGGATACAAAACTTGGTTGCTCTAGCTATAATAGTCTCTGAGATATAGCCGCAAATGAAGACGGACGGACAGACGGACAGACGGACGGACAGACAGACATGGCTATATCGACTCGGCTATTGATGCTGATCAAGAATATATATACTTTATGGGGTCGGAAACGCTTCCTTCTGTGCGTTACACACAACCGTTATTCGCACAAATCTAATATACCCCTATACTCTTCGAGTACCGGGTATAAAAAGCAAATAACATTGGCAAACATTATAGAATACAAAATAAAAAACGCACATTTCAGAAGAAATCTAAAAACAGCTAAAACAGAAAGCACACGCAAATTTACAGCCGAAATTTCACCAGACACACCAACAAGAAAAATTTGGCACAATATAAGACGCTTTTGCGGTCTTAACCCTATTAAAAATATTCATTCAATTTATAATGCAACAACCGATCAATATACCACAAATAAAACAGAAATTGCAAACTTGATGTGCACAAACTTTTCAAAAAACTCAGCAGATTCCAATTTTTCTGACACATGTACATCCGCAAAATATAAATCTCTATCATCTGTTATACATAACACTTACATTCCAAGAAAAAAAGCTCTACAAATTGAAAAAGAAATAACCCCTTTGGAATTCACAGCCGCTTTAAGCTCCTTAAAAGGAAACACACCCGGGCTAGATCGAGTAAGTTACTGCATGATCAAAAACACAGATTCAAAAATGAAACAAAGAATTATCCACCTTTAAAATAAAATTTTAAATAATTTTATTCCACAAGCGTACAAAACCAGCATAATAATCCCAATATTAAAGCTTAATAGTGAAAAAACATCTCTTAACTCATATCGCCCAATTTCACTCAACCCATGCTTATCTAAAGTCCTAGATAAAATAATTGCAAAACGACTACGACAGTCTTCATGAGACGTTAATACGTTCTATAATTTGTCCCTTGCACTGTGAAAGATTTGGCCCGTACATCTTCTTTCCACATTTTCTTAGAGTAGACCATCAACCTCCAACCTCCCAGCTCCCATGGACCTCCCATAAATGAGATAACAAATGTTAATTAATTTTTTGAAATGTTTGTTAATTACATTTATTGTTTCGCTTTCTCTTTCTGTTTTTGTTTTTGCTTTCGTTTCGTTTCATTGTATTTTATTTTTTGTTGGATTTTTGAAACGCTGTACATTCTCGAATATTTCGAGTACATCCATGGGATACCCATATCCATACCCACTAATCAAATTTATTTATTATATATTATATTTATTATTATATACATATATTATATATTTGTTTTGCCCAAAATATCACCCGCTCAATTGAGTAAAGATTGCTCACTTCTACTGCTCTGGCAGACAAAATGCAATTTAATTGATCAAAATATATAACGTATCAAACTATTAGAGGCGCCGAACGCAAAGATAAATGCTTATATTATGTACGGGGTCTATCAGTGTATGTATACTCGCGAGACAGGCGGTCTTGCTGCGCGCGGTCCGTGATGTACATTTCGGCGGCGACGCCTCCCTTGAGACGCAGCAAGGACTATGGCTTCCACAGCGCGAAGAAACGCAGCCCGGCGGATGCGGGGCTGAGCGGCAGCCCTTTTAGCCGCTAATCGAGCACTTCTGCGAGGTTGCATTACCTGCAAGACGACAAAAAGATTATGAAACACTTTTATGGTAAAAACGATCAATGCTTACGAGAGAGGCAGCAGCTAGTTTTTGTTTTTGTGCAAGAAATAACACACAATTTATGACTTTTCAGACTTGTAGCACAGCTAGCATGGCAGTCAAGTCGGGGCCTCCGAGATCAATAACCAATACTTGGTATTCATTGTTATGAGTGAGCGCATTCAGTAGGCCAAGAATTGGTTTTCATGCCTATAATTTGTCAGTTGCAGCTCAGGGTTTGTTTGGAACTAGATAATCTAATTATACCCGGTACTCGAAGAGTTTAAGGGTATATTAGATTTGTGGGGATAACGGTTGTGTGTAACGCCCAGAAGGAAGCGTTTCCGACCCCATAAAGTATATATATTCTTGATCAGCATCAATAGCCGAGTCGATAGAGCCATGTCTGTCTGTTCGTCCGTCTGTCCGTCCGTCTGTCCGTCCGTCCGTCCGTCCGTCTTCATTTGCGCCTATATCTCATAGACCATTTAAGCTAGAGCAACCAAGTTTTGTATCCAGTCTCCTCTGTGATCACACTACTCCAACTGTATTTCAAAATTTCGCCCCGCCCCCTTCCGCCCCCACAAAGGACGAAAGTCTGTGGCGTATACAATGTTGAAGATACGAGAAAACTAAAAACGCAGAATTATAGCGAATGATTATTTCTATCAGAATGTTGAATCTGGATCAGATCGGATCATTATCGTAGCTACAATGAAGAAAACCATTTTGAAAGTCATCGTTCCCTCTCGCTCTCTCTCACACGCCACCCTGTCTGCTTGCTTATTCGTTTAAATGAGCGCCTAGATCTCAGAGACTATAAGAGCTAGAGCAACCAAACTTTCAATCCAAGCTCCTGTGATATCAAACCAGCACAAGTGTATTTCAAAAGTTTGCCACGCCCCTTTCCGCCCCCACAAAGGACGAAAATCTGTGGAATCCACAATTTTTAAGATAAATGAAAACCAAAAACGCAGAATCATGGAAAATTACCATATCTACCAGATTGCCGAATATGGATCAGGTCGAATCAATATTATGGCCAGAAGAAACAAATTAAATTTCAGTGGCTATATATGTATGTATAATATTCCAAAAATGAGTTGACTTCATTTTTTGAAATATTATTTTTTGCCCAAAATTTAATTTGTCCCTTTGGCTTTGGCTTTGGCCGCGGCTCACAACGTTCCCCCTCGTTTTTCCTAGAGATGGATCTAGCTACTTGGTGATCAACTTGCAGAAGATTATCCATGGTAGATTTTCCCTTTTTGAATCCGGTTTGACTAGTATGAATGAGTTTTTCATTTGTAAGAAACCACCATAGTCGTTTTGCAATTATTTTATCTAGGACTTTAGATAAGCATGGGTTGAGTGAAATTGGGCGATATGAGTTAAGAGATGTTTTTTCACTATTAAGCTTTAATATTGGGATTATTATGCTGGTTTTGTACGCTTGTGGAATAAAATTATTTAAAATTTTATTTTGAAGGTGGATAATTCTTTGTTTCATTTTTGAATCTGTGTTTTTGATCATGCAGTAACTTACTCGATCTAGCCCGGGTGTGTTTCCTTTTAAGGAGCTTAAAGCGGCTGTGAATTCCAAAGGGGTTATTTCTTTTTCAATTTGTAGAGCTTTTTTTCTTGGAATGTAAGTGTTATGTATAACAGATGATAGAGATTTATATTTTGCGGATGTACATGTGTCAGAAAAATTGGAATCTGCTGAGTTTTTTGAAAAGTTTGTGCACATCAAGTTTGCAATTTCTGTTTTATTTGTGGTATATTGATCGGTTGTTGCATTATAAATTGAATGAATATTTTTAATAGGGTTAAGACCGCAAAAGCGTCTTATATTGTGCCAAATTTTTCTTGTTGGTGTGTCTGGTGAAATTTCGGCTGTAAATTTGCGTGTGCTTTCTGTTTTAGCTGTTTTTAGATTTCTTCTGAAATGTGCGTTTTTTATTTTGTATTCTATAATGTTTGCCAATGTTATTTGCTTTTTATACCCGGTACTCGAAGAGTATAGGGGTATATTAGATTTGTGCGAATAACGGTTGTGTGTAACGCACAGAAGGAAGCGTTTCCGACCCCATAAAGTATATATATTCTTGATCAGCATCAATAGCCGAGTCGATATAGCCATGTCTGTCTGTCCGTCCGTCTGTCCGTCTGTCCGTCCGTCTTCATTTGCGCCTATATCTACGTGGACCAGTCCATGGGCTGGTCTCTGCAGCCTAGCCGTGGTCTGGTCCACTTGGGCCAGCCCATGGACTGGTCTCCGCAGCCTAGTCACGGACTAGACAACGTTGATGCAATGGCCATTGACTGGTCTCCGCAGCCTAGTCACGGACTAGCCAACGTTGATGCAATGGCTGCCGACACATCAACCCCAATGACATGCAATGCTAAAATGGGATAGGATTTTACATGGGGTCGGGCTAGTCTGCGGGTGAGTACTGGACCGGACGGGCTAGTCAGATAGCTAGGCGTTGGCTAGTCCGCAGAACTGCTGGGAAGTATTGGTTATTGATCTCGGAGGCCCCGACTTGACTGCCATGCTAGCTGTGCTACAAGCCTGAAAAGTCATAAATTGTGTGTTATTTCTTGCACAAAAACAAAAACTAGCTGCTGCCTCTCTCGTAAGCATTGATCGTTTTTACCATAAAAGTGTTTCATAATCTTTTTGTCGTCTTGCAGGTAATGCAACCTCGCAGAAGTGCTCGATTAGCGGCTAAAAGGGCTGCCGCTCAGCCCCGCATCCGCCGGGCTGCGTTTCTTCGCGCTGTGGAAGCCATAGTCCTTGCTGCGTCTCAAGGAAGGCGTCGCCGCCGAAATGTACATCACGGACCGCGCGCAGCAAGACCGCCTGTCTCGCGAGTATACATACACTGATAGACCCCGTACATAATATAAGCATTTATCTTTGCGTTCGGCGCCTCTAATAGTTTGATACGTTATATATTTTGATCAATTAAATTGCATTTTGTCTGCCAGAGCAGTAGAAGTGAGCAATCTTTACTCAATTGAGCGGGTGATATTTTGGGCAAAACAAATATATAATATATGTATATAATAATAAATATAATATATAATAAATAAATTTGATTAGTGGGTATGGATATGGGTATCCCATGGATGTACTCGAAATATTCGAGAATGTACAGCGTTTCAAAAATCCAACAAAAAATAAAATACAATGAAACGAAACGAAAGCAAAAACAAAAACAGAAAGAGAAAGCGAAACAATAAATGTAATTAACAAACATTTCAAAAAATTAATTAACATTTGTTATCTCATTTATGGGAGGTCCATGGGAGCTGGGAGGTTGGAGGTTGATGGTCTACTCTAAGAAAATGTGGAAAGAAGATGTACGGGCCAAATCTTTCACAGTGCAAGGGACAAATTATAGAACGTATTAACGTCTCATGAAGACTGTCGGGATCGGGAGGACTACGTTTGCCTACAAATAGACATTTGGACATATGTACATACATACATATGTATGGCTTCGAATCCCACGGAAATGTAATCAAGCTCAACTTTCATTGCGCAGGAGTATTAATTATTTTTTAGCTAATAAAAAACCTTCGATAAATTGTTTTTATTTAATGATGTAAAAAGCATACATATGTTAAAAAAATGGATACAAATATATGTTGCAGCGTCGTTATTTTCATTATTTTCAGCCATCGTTTTAAGCGCAGCGAGTTTCGGTCGCACCGGGAACATTTACACAACTCAACTCAACTGACTGTGTGTCTTCCCTTTTCCCGTGCCTCTCTACCGAACCACACTCGGCGACAGCTACAAACGCTGTGGCCCCTGAAACGGAACATTCCTAAACTACATAATGAAACAGACAACAAAATTGACACACCGAACGGACGTACAAAACGGACACACAAACAGGATGACGTAATATTGCAACCCAGCAGTTCTGCGGACTAGCCAACGCCTAGCTATCTGACTAGCCCGTCCGGTCCAGTACTCACCCGCAGACTATCCCGACCCCATGTAAAATCCTATCCCATTTTAGCATTGCATGTCATTGGGGTTGATGTGTCGGCAGCCATTGCATCAACGTTGGCTAGTCCGTGACTAGGCTGCGGAGACCAGTCAATGGCCATTGCATCAACGTTGTCTAGTCCGTGACTAGGCTGCGGAGACCAGTCCATGGGCTGGCCCAAGTGGACCAGACCACGGCTAGGCTGCAGAGACCAGCCCATGGACTGGTCCACGTAGACTATTCACGGACTAGGCTGCAGAGACCAGTTAATGGACTGGTCCAAGTGGACTAAACCACGGGAACATCCTCATGGGCCAGCCCATAGACTGGTCCACATAGACTAGTCACGGACTAGGCTGCAGAGACCAGTTAATGGACTGGTCCAAGTGGACTAAACCAGTTAATGGACTGGTCCAAGTGGACTAAACCACGGCTAGGCTGCAGAGACCAGCCCACGGCTTGGCTAGGAAAATGGTATAGGCTCAATAAAAAACTTTTTTTTTCATTTTCTATTTATATTATTTACAACTAAATAAACAAGAAAAAATTAACGCAAACAAAAATAAAATAATAATAAATATAATAAAACAAAAAAATAAATGCCTTCATGGCCTAAATCTATAACTTAATTTCTATTTACTATAATAAATTAAATACTAGACTTATTTTTAGTGTTCTTCGAGATCATTCGCTTTTTCTGGAGGTGCAAAGCACGGCGCATGTGGTTGATCCCCGGACCAGGCTCTTCCATTTCAATTGATGCTGAAAATATAATTGAAGAAATAATTTAAATATTGTTACTTAAAATTGGATTTTGCATTATTACTTACCGATGATCGCGGTGTAAAAATGCTTAAGGGACTTTAGGCACTTCTTCCCAAGCACCCCGTCCACGTTACATTCAAAGCCCACCGAGTCTATAAATATATTTTTCAAATTCTGATCAACGGAGCCCGGATGCAGGCGCTGATGCATGGCATTAATCTGTTAAAAAAATTATGTTAAGCTAGTGAGCTTTTTCACTAACTGTTGCGATGTGTTGCTTAAATGAAAGGGTCGAGCGGTTAAATTAGTAATAGGTACAGTTTATTGGTATATACGTATGTAGACCGGCGAATGCGTATGTACATATGGATGTGTATTTAGGCGAATTATGTATGAGAGACCGATTAAAGATCGATGCAGCGAATATGGTAAGATATGATACGATCAGCTCCAGACTATATGTAGACCGACGTATTGCGTATGTACATATATGTATGTGGGTGAACGATCGATGCGATAACGACGAAAGACGGTCTGATGGCCACGAAGATCAGCTCAAGACAGCATGAGTGCTAGGTGCAGATTGTAAGTGATAGATTCCGACTATACGAGTGATAGATTTAGACTCTATGAGTGATAGATTTAGACTAATTAAGGGCAGGCGGGCCGAATTGCCCGTGCCCTAATGTAAGCAAGCGAACGATGATCCGAGAGAGCGATAATGAAAGATCGAGAGAGCGACGAAGAAGGCGATGATCCGAGAGAGCGATGTATAGGCTGCTGCCGTGCGGAAACTTAAGTCAAGGTACAATGGTACAAAGATGCAGTGGGCAGTACAAAATAGCAAACAATAATAGGCATTTAATTTACTGCCGCACCACTGACTATGACTTAATTTATGTCGACTAAATATCGGGCTGGGAAACCCAACATACTCCCCCCGTTGAAAGGCAGACTTTCAACAGACTCGAAAGGGTTTAGCAGCAGCTTGCTAGAAGGCCAGGCATCGCCAACCCCAGATGATTGATGTTTGAGTGATTGATTGATTGAGAGGACGAAGCAGGCAGACTGCCATTCAAACAATGCGGTGGCGATATGTCATTTGGCTCGACTTGGCACTCTGAAATCGAGAATAAAAGATTTGCATTAGCGATGGCCACGATCTGGCCCAAAAGCGTCCTCAGCTCGTTCATGCCGAATGTTCCGGAGTAGTTCCTTGTGCAATAGAAGATATTGGCCATCTTCACTGAAGAACCTCTCCACTCAATTGGGCCCCATTTGGATGGGCTTAGCTCCAACAGCTCTCGAAATTTGGGGATAATGTTGACTAGATGGCTTCTAGGAACGATGAGTGTAGGACTGCCATCAGCGAAGTCCAGCGAAGGTCCAGATGCAAGTTTACAGGCGGATATAGGGCACTTGTTCGGTCCACTCGGGAGATCCCATCGCGTTGTTTGGTAGGCTGAACGCTGACCGTCTGATATAACTGAGTTATCAGCACAACAAGCCTCGATGCCGTCGCAGCAAATTCCGTGATCTTCCCAATCAGTTTCGGGAACGAGCACTAGTAAGGAATACATGAGCAACGAAGCGTAAACGAGATTCCGTGCAGAGTCCAGCGCCGCAGTAAGGCTGTCATCCCAATGCAAGTTCACCTTGCATATACGCTGAAGATCGAATTTCGACTTGGCCAATGCATTGACGCCTAAACCAAAGTGAGAAGTACGCTTTGAGGGCAGCAGCAGCAGCGATGAAATGTTGTCTTCCATCCATCGCGACCAGAAGATCTGCTGCAAGTAGGTAACGCATTGCCTGTGACCTGACCGATTGGTACTCAGCTTGATAACGTTAGGCTCTGCACACTGCGAGAGAGGGTTGACATTCAATCGAGCCCGAATGGGCACATCCAGATAGGCAGGGCTCTCTGTAATTGCAACTAAAAGTATATAATTAGTCAGGGCCAAGATGTGGCCTAAACGTTTCCTCAGCTCATTCAATTGACGAACTGAGTGGCCAGTGGTACTGTAGAGGCTGTCCGTCTTGATTGCAGCTCCACTCCCCCAATAGACCAATATTGGGATGAACCTAGTTCAAGAAAAGCCTTATTTCCAGCGTGAAGATTTAGTTTATTACGGTTGACCAAAGTAGATTTGGTTATGAGCTGAACTGGATGCTTCTTGGGTGGGATGATTTGATGAAGGCCAGCAAAGTTTGACGAAGATTGAAGTCCATGAGCCAAGCGTGTCGGTTTGTTCAGATCAGCCGGAAGAGCCCCATGTGAAGAACTATCAGCTGGATGCAGAGCGCTAACCTTGACGTAAGGTTGCTCTTTGGTTGATAAGTCATAAACTGAGCGTCTGCAGAGACGCGGCGATGATGGATGGCTCGAAAATACGAACATATGTTGATCAGTAGCCGGTTCTGGAGATGGTTCGAATGGTGAGGAGACATCGGTGCTAATGTCTAACTTCCAATGAGGTTCAGTAGCTGGTTCTGGAGGTGGTTCGAATGGCGAGGAAATATCACTGCTAATGTCTACCGTCGAATGAGATTCCTGGAAGTCTGGCGGAGCTCCATCAAGCACAGCAGGCACCTCAGAAACACCCAATTAGAAGCAATCTCTTGGTGAAGGTCTAGATTGTTTCTCCAAAACCGTATTAGACTCCTCCTGAAGTAGACAGCGAGATTCTGAGACATCTATGCCTTTCGGATTGGATTGGATTTCGGAATCAACAGGCTGCGCTGCCTGCTCATCTCTTGCCAACTGCGGAATTGGCCTCTCAGATAAGCATGAGGCAGGCTCGGTTGAATCCGACGAACTATTCTTCTTGCGTATGCACATGACTTCTTGAGTTGAGTTCCTCCATCGATTGAATTGGAGATTGCTGTCCACTGCCTATACCCTTGGTAGTTGCATATGGCTTGGACTAGGGACCGGCATACGCTGAGGTGGATGGTGCCAGCCGACAATGTTAGCAACTTTGGCAGAAACCGTTGAAGGCATAAGCTGGAGAGGGAAACGAGTGGCGATGACATCCCGAATCGAAGCATTCAGAGTCATAAACTGGTAATTAAAACTGTCCAACATTCCACTGCGCGTATTGTCATAGTCCAATTCCTGGAGCTCATTATGCAGGGTTTCAAAAGTGCGCTGAAGCCTCTCGATCAATTCTAACTTTACAACGAGCATAAGGTAATCACTAAGCAACAGCTCACTCTCCCAAGCAGCATTCAAACGTTTTAAGCGTTCAAATATATAAGCTACTTTCAATTTCAGGAAAGTCACCCTGTTTTTAGCAGCGGTCACTACAATGTCATTTCCAGCATTCACTTCCATGGCAACGACAATATTAGCAAACCGTTTGTAGCGGGAAGACGAATGCAAAGAGTACCACGCGAAATAAACTTCTGTAGCGGGAAGACGACCGAAAAGAGTAGCCCGCGTAATAAACGGCTCTAGCGGGAAGACGAACGCAAAGACGTGGCGAAAGCTATAGAACGAAACGTCCAAGCAAGCAAAGCTATGTGCAATAACAATATGCAAGGGCAGCCGTTATGGGAACCGTTTCTTGCGGGCAGATGAACGCAAAGAGTACCGCGCGAAATAGACGATAAGAAATGAGACCGTACACCAACAGCTATATGCAAGGGCGGCCGGTGCTTATATGCATGTATGGATTCACTTATGTAGCCGATGACTCGGTTGGAATTAGCAATTAGTTTATAATTTTTAATGTTTTATTGTAGTTTGTGATTGCACTGATATTAATTATTGCACAAATCACGTCGGGGTCACCAAATGTTAAGCTAGTGAGCTTTTTCACTAACTGTTGCGATGTGTTGTTTAAATGAAAGGGTCGAGTGGTTAAATTAGTAATAGGTACAGTTTATTGGTATATACGTATGTAGACCGGCGAATGCGTATGTACATATGGATGTGTATTTATTCGAATTATGTATGAGAGACCGATTAAAGATCGATGCAGCGAATATGGTAAGATATGATACGATCAGCTCCAGACTATATGTAGACCGACGTATTGCGTATGTACATATATGTATGTGGGTGAACGATCGATGCGATAACGACGAAAGACGGTCTGATGGCCACGAAGATCAGCTCAAGACAGCATGAGTGCTAGGTGCAGATTGTAAGTGATAGATTCCGACTATACGAGTGATAGATTTAGACTCTATGAGTGATAGATTTAGACTAATTAAGGGCAGGCGGGCCGAATTGCCCGTGCCCTAATGTAAGCAAGCGAACGATGATCCGAGAGAGCGATAATGAAAGATCGAGAGAGCGACGAAGAAGGCGATGATCCGAGAGAGCGATGTATAGGCTGCTGCCGGGCGGAAACTTAAGTCAAGGTACAATGGTACAAAGATGCAGTGGGCAGTACAAAATAGCAAACATAATAAATACGTACGTATGCCTCTCGGTTTCCCTTTCCAATTTTTTCGTTTAGGTCAACGAGTTCTTCATAGCTTTTGATGGGACAGCATTCCAAAATGTTTTTAGCATGGCCATTCGCATTCTTTTCCAGAAGCTGTCCCATCATCACTTTCATCTCAGCCATTTCGCCCACGACAAACTCCAGCTTCCGCGTCAAATTTTCCTCCATTACCTTCATTTGCTCTTCCAATCTGGCGCATTTCGTGCACTCTATTTCTTTGTCTGTAAATTTAAAAGTATATTTTAGTACAATATATCAGAAATAACAATAATGTTAACTTACCTTTGCAGGAGAACTTCATTTTTTTAAAGTCTGACATGTCTTAAAGGATAAGTAAATATTAGAAAATTGCGAAATAAAATAAAAGTATTATAAATAAAAATATATATAATAATAATAACTTTATAATATATAATAAAAAAAAAAAACTAATAATAATTTATAAATAATTAATATAAATGTAGCAGTGGCATAACAACTAACCTATTTTCGAATGGAATAAAAGTCCCTTACACTCTAAATAATTTAAAGGAAAACTCTCCTCTACCTCATAGTCGTCAATATCTACCATGTAAACCCCCAAACTTGTCGAATCTAGAGGCTCATCGTACAAACTATATTTATTAGAAAATCTTCGACCTATGAAAAAGCCCTCATCAGAAAACGATGTTATTATTAAAGGAATATAACCTTTAATAAAACAACAATTGTCTGGCTTCCTAAAACTTAAAATGCACCCTTTAAAATAACATCTATCTCCTATAATTTTGAGTTCTGTCTCATCAAATGGCCCTGAAAACTTTTCCTCACTGATTTTTCTATGAATCTGCTCTAAAATCTTGTTCGGTTTCCTAACCATCCTTTTCATTTTTTGCAAATAATTCTCAAATGAGTATGACGACCCCGAAGTAGGGTCACCTACTTGCTCTATTGTTTCCCTTATGTGTAAAAGACTGTGCACATTGTAGGAAAGGCTATTTTCACCAAATAAGTTGGGAAAATTATGAACAAAAAGATCTAACATGGATTGTGCACAGGAAAGATTTTTTTCTCGC
Organism: Drosophila algonquin; assembly: GCA_035041765.1. Lineage (NCBI taxonomy): Eukaryota > Metazoa > Arthropoda > Insecta > Diptera > Drosophilidae > Drosophila > Drosophila algonquin. The sequence goes on along the minus strand of JAWNKY010001543.1, from coordinate 53,934 downwards.
AACATTGGAAAGCACAAAATGCGATATGCGCAGTGAAGTAAAAGAAATAAATAATATAAATTATCGTGAATTTCCCCATAAAGAACTACAACCCCTGTATATAAAAGAAACTGCCTAAACTCTGTTGCTTTCCAATGGTATATCTCTTCTAATGATCTAGGCTTTCGAGCAAACTCTTTCGGAATAAACGGACATATTGCAACTAGCTTATCGGAAACATTTTTTTTATTTTCATTCGACACTTTATAACTTACTTTGTTGCTCATTAATCTAAGGAGAAATTTCCGCATAACACCCAAATCAATAAGGTGCATGCAATCTAATGGAATCTGACTAATCATATTTATTTTCAACTTCTCTAATGCTGACTTTTCCCTGAAATAGATTAATTGATGATGATCTGGATACTTTCTATTACTAAAATCTTCATCTGTAATTAAAATCCCCGATGAATTGCTATATGTCAATACCATATCCACTTTTCTTCCTACCTGAGTACACTTCGCACACCCATGTTTCGAAGTATGGCCGGGAGTACCGCTAATGAAAGCTCTTGCAGGAGCATCGCAGACAACAGCCCTAATTTCTGCTTTGATATTTTCCCCTTCTATTTGCAGCCCGTTGTCTAAAATATCCAAATACTCAGTTGAAAATTTGCTTAGAAATGAATCGCAATCGGACGGCTTTGTTTTACCTACAAAAACACCTACTGGAAATACAGGCATGCCCACAACATTATTTAATCTAACTAAGATTGGCCACAATTAAGTTTTGGAACTTTTAAATAGCGGTAGTACATCTATGTTTATATCAAAGCTCAATTCTTTGTGAAGCTTCACAGTCTTGGCCACTTTTTCAAATTGATTTTTCAAACCTAAATGCAGGTATTGACCCCCCCATACATTTGTAATATCAATTTTTGGCGGACAGACGAACTTGTAAAATGCGCTTACATTCAAATTCGCGCTTCGCAGAATTTTTATCAAATGTATTGCACATTTTCTTGAAACGTTATGCAAACTATACCACTCCTTCATGTTTTTATTTATATCAAATATATCATTTGTATCAATAGTGTTATTATCCATATCATCATCATTAATCACCTGTGTTGAGATAGTATGACCATGTTAACTGAATAAATTTTCCCCATAATATTTTGTGTTTATATCGCTTTAAATAGATATCTTAAAAAAAAATGCACACATAATATTGTGTCCATGAGTGTACATACATATATTCTGGGCTAAGCAAACGAAACAAAACGAGGGGGAACGTTGTGAGCCGCGGCAAAGGCCGCGGCTCTACCTTATACCCGGTACTCAGTCAATATATAACTATACATATATGAGCTTGCGATTTATGCAATTTATTATATGTTCGCAAAAGAGACAAATTAAATTTTGGGCAAAAGATAATAATTCAAAAAATGAAGTCAAATCATTTTTGGAATTTCTATACATGTTTCCATTTTTGTTTACATATGCTTTTTACATCTGCTTCTAAATTTCTACATGACATGTATTACTACATATTCGAGACTTACACGTGTGTACGAAAGAGAGAGGGAATGAGAAAGCGCTTGGCAGGCGTTGCGTAGCCACGGAAATTTAATTTGTTCCTTCTGTCCATAATGTTGATTCGACCTGATCCATATTCGGTAATCTGGTAGATATGGTAATTTTCCGTGATTCTGCGTTTTTGGTTTTCTCGAACCTTAAAAATTGTGGATTCCACAGATTTTCGTCTTTTGTGGGGGCGGAAAGAGGCGCGGCAAATTTTTGAAATAAACTCGTGCTGGTTTGAGCACAGGAGCTTGGGTAGAAAGTTTGGTGGCTCTAGCTCTTATAGCCTCTGAGAACTAGGCGCTAATGAAGACGGACGGACGGACGGACGGACGGACAGACGGGCGGACAGACAGACATGGCTATATCGACTCGGCTATTGATGCTGATCAAGAATACTTTATACTTTATATACTTTATGGGGTCGGAAACGCTTCATTCTGGGCGTTACACACAACCGTTATCCCCACAAATCTAATATACCCTTAAACTCTTCGAGTACCGGGTATAAAAACAAAAATCTCGGCAAAGCTCGGCAAAGCCCACCACAAAATGAAGGCGGCGAAAATGCATGTACATACATATAAGCAAATGTATTTTTTACCTTTATTTGCTTTCCGCTGCACTATGGGGAATAATTTCGAGTATAAATTAATAACTCTTAAACTAAGCACGATTTTTCGATGCGGTTTATTATACCCGGTACTCGAAGAGTATAGGGGTATATTAGATTTGTGGGGATAACGGTTGTGTGTAACGCCCAGAAGGAAGCGTTTCCGACCCCATAAAGTATATATATTCTTGATCAGCATCAATAGCCGAGTCGATATAGCCATGTCTGTCTGTCCGTCTGTCCGTCCGTCCGTCCGTCTTCATTAGCGCCTATATCTCAGAGACTGTAAAAGCTGGCGCAACCAAGTTTTGTATTCAGTCTTCTCTGTTTTCACACTACTCCAAGTGTATTTCGAAATTTCGCCCCGAGCTCTTCCGCCCCCAAAAAGGACGAAAGTCTGTGGCATACACAATTTTGAAGATACGAGAAAACTAAAAACACAGAATCAAAGAAAATGACCATTTCTATCAGAGTGTTGAATCTGGATCAGATTGGATCATTATTATAGCTACAATGAAGAAAACCATTTCGAAAGTCATCGTTCCCTCTCGCTCTCTCTCACACGCGGCCCCATCTGCTTTGCCCATTCTTATTTTTTGACGCCTAGTTCTCAGAGACTATAAAAGCTAGAGCAACCAAACTTTCTATCCAAGCTTCTGTGATATCAAACCAGCACAAGTGTATTTCAAAATTTTGCCACGCCCCTTTCCGCCCACACAAAGAACGAAAATTTGTGGAATACACAATTTTTAAAATAAATGAAAACCAAAAACGCAGAATCATGGAAAATTACCATATCTACCAGATTGCCGAATATGGATCAGGTCGGATCATTATTATGGCCAGAAGAAACAAATTAAATTTCAGTGGCTACGCAACGCCTGCCAAGCGCTCACTCATTCCGTCTCTCTCTGTCGCAAAAACTTGTACGTCTCAAATATGTAGTTATACATGTCATGTAGAAATTTAGAAGCACATGTAAAAAGCATATGCAAACAAAATTAGAAACATGTAGGTATAATATTCCAAAAATGATTTGATTTCATTTTTTTAAATATTATTTTTTGCCCAAAATTTAATTCGTCCCTTCTGCGAACATATAATAAATTGCATAAATCGCAAGCTCATATATGTATAGTTATATATTGACTGAGTACCGGGTATAAGGTAGAGCCGCGGCCTTTGCCGCGGCTCACAACGTTCCCCCTCGTTTTTTATTGTTATGTAAGCCGATATAGACATTTTTTTGAAAAGTGGGCGTGTCACTTTAAAAATATTTTTTTTTAATATATTAAGAAATTGAATTTTATAGTAATATTTATTGACTATGATGCCATAATATACATAAAATATGTATTGACTATAATGCTCTATTATACATAAAAATATGGATTTAATTTTGGAAAAATATAATTTTTAATAAACTTAGGAGCTAAAGAAATAATAGATAATATTACAAGACATTTTCTTCATTTTCAATCTCTTCATCACATATAAAAAATAAAACATCACATTTTCTTCAAAATCATCAAAAGTTTGATCTGGATTTTCAATTTTGCATGATAAGAGGTGTAAAACCTCAATGGGAAGGGCAACCCCTTTGTTCTTTCGAACTCGCTTCACCAGGTTTGTTGATGAAATAATTGGATCGGAGAAATCCATTGCTCTCTTAAAAACATCGACGAAATTATGTACTCTGCTGTGCTTCCGTGCTGTCTTCTTTTTAGATTTTGTTACGTGATTCAGATGGTTCTTCGCCAAAATAGCCTACAGGAAGTACAGTATTTTCATAATCTGCCTAGAATGGACAATTATTTTGTGAATAGTTGCTGTCATTGGCAGCCATTGATAACTGTTCCAAAGCAAATATTTTCAAAATGATCTAAATTAATCGAAAGTTGTCAGGAAAAACAATTTGATATTTTTTTAGGATTTTACATTATTTGCTTGTCAAATTCCGTAATTTTGAAAAATTCCACAAAGTCGTTGAAAGCCCGTCGTGCTCTGTTTCCATTATTTGTATTGCCAGATCCATTTTGTTTTGGCTTATCAACCATTAAAGATAGCCTCTCCCAAAACATGTGCTGAATATCATTCTTCCGATCAGCTAGCGTTTCTTGGTCCAAAGCTGTTAACACTCGCCATTTTTGCAAAGTTATCTTATAGCCGGCATGCAAGACAAATTCAAAGCATCTTATCCAGCAATGTAGTGGGCTTAATCCACGTTTTAAATATTCTGGAATTAGTGAAAATTTGTGGCACTTCAAATGTCTATTTGCAGGGAAATCCTTTGGCTTGGCATTAAGCACCTTTCCATCTGTGACAGTTAGATACAGTCGAAATGTTATATAAATGCATTTCTTGTTGCCCAATATTATTTTGCACTGTACAATGTTTTCTATTTCTTCTTTGATATCTTGATCATCTTTTATAATGGCTTCTTTTGTTTCATTCAAAAACTCGAGTTTGAGTGGACGACAAAATCTTCTTTATTGTGGAGTGCGATTATTCCATAATAAATGTCCCGAAGCTTCAATCAATCTATGAGGCATTACTGTTGTGGCAAATAGGCATGAGTCTGCATCAAAGGATCTATTATCAACATATGCCTGGTTGTAATTAGACTGACCGGTATTTGCATCAAATCCATAGCTCAAGATTAGCTCAACCTTAGCAACAGTTTCATTAATTTGAATATAATCAGGTCTGCAAGGTTTTTTTTGTTCACCTCAATCTCTATACAGAGGATAAATGTCGGCACTTCTATTCTTCACATCCTTTGTTATTCCGCAATACTGCTCCTTTGACAACTTCTGATCCAAAACTAAAGCTAATTCTTCGTCATTAGACGCTCGAATAGGCCTTTCTAAAGGATTGGTAAAAATATGCCTAAAATGCTTTATCTGCCCTTGCTGCTGATTGAATCAACAATGGGACGTTGCATTCTTGATAGAGCTGGCAAACTATCTATAGTGGGCCCATTCGATATTTTCATTTGAATTCAAAAATAAAAATGTTTCATTTTATAATATGTATAATATATATATGAAGAGTAACAAAAATTATTGTACTTTGGTAAAAATAACATACATGGTTAACTAAAAAGTTAATGGGAGATCCATTTATTATGTTGTTAAAACACAAGCATATCAGCATATTAACATTTTTTGGTTTTAAGGAAGCTCGGCGATCGCTAACTATCTTTCCAGCTTTGCTGAACATCCTTCCGAATCGATTGATGTTGCAGGAATGCAGAAAATTTTTTTGGCAACATCACTCAAAGAAGAATTGTTGTACTAAAAATAAAAAGCATAATTAATAATTATAATTATTAATAATTATTAAGCATAATTTTAATGCTCAATAAAAAAAAATTACCTGCCAATATTTAAGGGGATTTATTTCTTCAGAGGAGTGCTCAATTCCAAAATATTTATGTATTTATGTATTTTTCTATTGGTATTGGAGGTGGCAAACTAGGAAGTAACGGTTCTGAGACATCACCTTGAGGCTTAATAGTACATATTAACTCATCCTGCAATTGTTTTTCTCCTTGAACTGAATTGGTAGGGGATCGAAATCCTCGCTTTTTGAATCGAGGATCAATCAATTTGGCTATTCGTGGAACTGTGCGCCCTTCATATTTTGTCAGCATTCTTATTATTGTTTCAATTAAAAATGTGCATACTGTAAGACCGCTAGCAGTGCGAAGATTTTTTTTAAGTTTTCTAAATTGTCTAGCAGACCACATGTTATTGGTATAATTAATGATATGGTTGCTCTCGTGTTGAAAGAAACTTTTGTTGTTGCGTTATTAAAGGGCGAAAGAATATCTGATAAATCTCGCAGTGTATTGATCTCGTCAACTGTAAGAGGTTGAGGTGCTTTTGAGTAAGGCACTATTGATTGCTTCATATATTAGCAAAATTATTTCAACCATTAGGTTAGGTTAGGTTAGGTTAGGTTAAGGCGGCTGTCAAGCTCCACAGGAGCCAGTCACACTTGGGCCGGTTTCGGCCCGTTGTAATACCGCGGGAGGTGTTCCCCTTTAGCCATCTCATGAGACCCGAACATATCAGCAGTTATCCCATCCTGACGCTCTTACGAAGTTTGCAATCTTTCTGGGACAGATTTTGGACATTTCTGAAATGTCTGAGACATAGGGCATGCCCAGGTATTGTAGCCTTCTCCTACTGAGAGCCGGACAGGAGCAGAACAGGTGTTCCACCGTTTCCTCCTCCTCCTCGTCTCTACAGCTACGGCAGAAATCATTGTATGGGGCTCCCAGCCTGTTGGCACGGGAGCCTATCACCCAGTGCCCCGTGAGGGAGCGGATGACAATGCTGCACCTTTTCCTGCCGAGCTTACAAAGCTCTAGTGTGCGTTTCCTGTCAATGGTAGGCCATGTTTGCCTGGATATGCGACATAGTGGTGCTGACCGCCACGCATTGTCTGCTCGTCGCTTATAAAGCTCTTTTATAATAAGCCTACAGGTAGGCTTTCAACCATTAAATAGGCACTATTCCACCTTGTTGGAACTTCTTGCTTAAGGCCATATTTGATTTCAGTTGTTGACAGTCCTTTAATTTTTGGTACGCAATCGGACTGCTTTTAAAATAGTTACAATACTCTTGCATTTTTTCAATATTGCAGTCAGACAATCAATTTTAAGGCAATCTTGCACCACTAAATTAAGCGAATGTGCAAAGCATGGTAGTGCCTTTTCTGGAACAGTTCACATGCTTTTACTATGGTATTCGCATTGTCTGTCACAATAGCTCTAATTTTATTAATTATGCCCCACTCACAGCAGATAGCTCGAAGAGATTCCGCAATGTTTGAGGCTGTGTGATTTGTTGAATCATTTATTTTTATAGAGAACAACGGAGCGTAAACTGAATTCGTCTGTCAAAAACATAAAGTTAACATAAAGTTTTTGTCGCAAAGGATTAATAAATATAAGTATGTATATATATATATACATATATATAATAAATGAAAAAAACTAATAATAATTTATAAATAACACTACTCGACAAAATTCAACTTTTTTTCCGCTGTCGCCCAAAATGACTTTTTCTGATAGATTTGGACATTTAAATTTTTTTTTAAAGAATTATGGTTTTTTTTCCATGTTTTTTTTAGAATTTTTTAAAAATGTGGTATTTTTTTCATAGGTAGTGCTTCTATTATTTACATAATATAAGTTTCCTACAACTGGTTGTAAGTATTGAACTTTTTTTACATTTTTGCTTTTAGATAGACACATTAATTAGGCGTCGTTTAAGGTATTGCTTATAAAAATATAAAAATAAACGGCTAAGTTATAACCGTTTGACCAAAACTTCATATGCCGTTTGGCACTATCCCAAATGCCATTTTACCTTTAAAAACTGTTACAAACATAGATTTTTGGTATTTATGTAGGAAAAAAAAGGTTATACGTCGGATAACGGAATTTATTCTTATAAACGATACCTTAAACGATGGGACATGCGATATGCGCAGTGAAGTAAAAGAAATAAATAATATAAATTATCGTGAATTTCCCCATGAAGAACTACAATCCCTGTATATAAAACAAACAAACTTAAACTCTGTGCCTTCCAATGGTATATGTCTTTTAATGACCTAGGCTTTCGAGCAATCTCTTGGAAATAAACGGACCTATTGCAACTAACTTATCGAAAACATTTTTATACCCGGTACTCGAAGAGAAAAGGGTATCTGAGATTTGTGGGGATAACGGTTGTGTGTAACGCCCAGAAGGAAGCGTTTCCGACCCCATAAAGTATATCGAAAAACATCGACGAAATTATGTACTCTGCTGTGCTTCCGTGCTGTCTTCTTTATAGATTTTGTTACGTGATTCAGATGGTTCTTCGCCAAAATAGCCTACAGGAAGTACAGTATTTTCATAATCTGCCTAGAATGGACAATTATTTTGTGAATAGTTGCTGTCATTGGCAGCCATTGATAACTGTTCCAAAGCAAATATTTTCAAAATGATCTAAATTAATCGAAAGTTGTCAGGAAAAACAATTTGATATTTTTTTAGGATTTTACATTATTTGCTTGTCAAATTCCGTAATTTTGAAAAATTCCACAAAGTCGTTGAAAGCCCGTCGTGCTCTGTTTCCATTATTTGTATTGCCAGATCCATTTTGTTTTGGCTTATCAACCATTAAAGATAGCCTCTCCCAAAACATGTGCTGAATATCATTCTTCCGATCAGCTAGCGTTTCTTGGTCCAAAGCTGTTAACACTCGCCATTTTTGCAAAGTTATCTTATAGCCGGCATGCAAGACAAATTCAAAGCATCTTATCCAGCAATGTAGTGGGCTTAATCCACGTTTTAAATATTCTGGAATTAGTGAAAATTTGTGGCACTTCAAATGTCTATTTGCAGGGAAATCCTTTGGCTTGGCATTAAGCACCTTTCCATCTGTGACAGTTAGATACAGTCGAAATGTTATATAAATGCATTTCTTGTTGCCCAATATTATTTTGCACTGTACAATGTTTTCTATTTCTTCTTTGATATCTTGATCATCTTTTATAATGGCTTCTTTTGTTTCATTCAAAAACTCGAGTTTGAGTGGACGACAAAATCTTCTTTATTGTGGAGTGCGATTATTCCATAATAAATGTCCCGAAGCTTCAATCAATCTATGAGGCATTACTGTTGTGGCAAATAGGCATGAGTCTGCATCAAAGGATCTATTATCAACATATGCCTGGTTGTAATTAGACTGACCGGTATTTGCATCAAATCCATAGCTCAAGATTAGCTCAACCTTAGCAACAGTTTCATTAATTTGAATATAATCAGGTCTGCAAGGTTTTTTTTGTTCACCTCAATCTCTATACAGAGGATAAATGTCGGCACTTCTATTCTTCACATCCTTTGTTATTCCGCAATACTGCTCCTTTGACAACTTCTGATCCAAAACTAAAGCTAATTCTTCGTCATTAGACGCTCGAATAGGCCTTTCTAAAGGATTGGTAAAAATATGCCTAAAATGCTTTATCTGCCCTTGCTGCTGATTGAATCAACAATGGGACGTTGCATTCTTGATAGAGCTGGCAAACTATCTATAGTGGGCCCATTCGATATTTTCATTTGAATTCAAAAATAAAAATGTTTCATTTTATAATATGTATAATATATATATGAAGAGTAACAAAAATTATTGTACTTTGGTAAAAATAACATACATGGTTAACTAAAAAGTTAATGGGAGATCCATTTATTATGTTGTTAAAACACAAGCATATCAGCATATTAACATTTTTTGGTTTTAAGGAAGCTCGGCGATCGCTAACTATCTTTCCAGCTTTGCTGAACATCCTTCCGAATCGATTGATGTTGCAGGAATGCAGAAAATTTTTTTGGCAACATCACTCAAAGAAGAATTGTTGTACTAAAAATAAAAAGCATAATTAATAATTATAATTATTAATAATTATTAAGCATAATTTTAATGCTCAATAAAAAAAAATTACCTGCCAATATTTAAGGGGATTTATTTCTTCAGAGGAGTGCTCAATTCCAAAATATTTATGTATTTATGTATTTTTCTATTGGTATTGGAGGTGGCAAACTAGGAAGTAACGGTTCTGAGACATCACCTTGAGGCTTAATAGTACATATTAACTCATCCTGCAATTGTTTTTCTCCTTGAACTGAATTGGTAGGGGATCGAAATCCTCGCTTTTTGAATCGAGGATCAATCAATTTGGCTATTCGTGGAACTGTGCGCCCTTCATATTTTGTCAGCATTCTTATTATTGTTTCAATTAAAAATGTGCATACTGTAAGACCGCTAGCAGTGCGAAGATTTTTTTTAAGTTTTCTAAATTGTCTAGCAGACCACATGTTATTGGTATAATTAATGATATGGTTGCTCTCGTGTTGAAAGAAACTTTTGTTGTTGCGTTATTAAAGGGCGAAAGAATATCTGATAAATCTCGCAGTGTATTGATCTCGTCAACTGTAAGAGGTTGAGGTGCTTTTGAGTAAGGCACTATTGATTGCTTCATATATTAGCAAAATTATTTCAACCATTAGGTTAGGTTAGGTTAGGTTAGGTTAAGGCGGCTGTCAAGCTCCACAGGAGCCAGTCACACTTGGGCCGGTTTCGGCCCGTTGTAATACCGCGGGAGGTGTTCCCCTTTAGCCATCTCATGAGACCCGAACATATCAGCAGTTATCCCATCCTGACGCTCTTACGAAGTTTGCAATCTTTCTGGGACAGATTTTGGACATTTCTGAAATGTCTGAGACATAGGGCATGCCCAGGTATTGTAGCCTTCTCCTACTGAGAGCCGGACAGGAGCAGAACAGGTGTTCCACCGTTTCCTCCTCCTCCTCGTCTCTACAGCTACGGCAGAAATCATTGTATGGGGCTCCCAGCCTGTTGGCACGGGAGCCTATCACCCAGTGCCCCGTGAGGGAGCGGATGACAATGCTGCACCTTTTCCTGCCGAGCTTACAAAGCTCTAGTGTGCGTTTCCTGTCAATGGTAGGCCATGTTTGCCTGGATATGCGACATAGTGGTGCTGACCGCCACGCATTGTCTGCTCGTCGCTTATAAAGCTCTTTTATAATAAGCCTACAGGTAGGCTTTCAACCATTAAATAGGCACTATTCCACCTTGTTGGAACTTCTTGCTTAAGGCCATATTTGATTTCAGTTGTTGACAGTCCTTTAATTTTTGGTACGCAATCGGACTGCTTTTAAAATAGTTACAATACTCTTGCATTTTTTCAATATTGCAGTCAGACAATCAATTTTAAGGCAATCTTGCACCACTAAATTAAGCGAATGTGCAAAGCATGGTAGTGCCTCTTCTGGAACAGTTCACATGCTTTTACTATGGTATTCGCATTGTCTGTCACAATAGCTCTAATTTTATTAATTATGCCCCACTCACAGCAGATAGCTCGAAGAGATTCCGCAATGTTTGAGGCTGTGTGATTTGTTGAATCATTTATTTTTATAGAGAACAACGGAGCGTAAACTGAATTCGTCTGTCAAAAACATAAAGTTAACATAAAGTTTTTGTCGCAAAGGATTAATAAATATAAGTATGTATATATATATATACATATATATAATAAATGAAAAAAACTAATAATAATTTATAAATAACACTACTCGACAAAATTCAACTTTTTTTCCGCTGTCGCCCAAAATGACTTTTTCTGATAGATTTGGACATTTAAATTTTTTTTTAAAGAATTATGGTTTTTTTTCCATGTTTTTTTTAGAATTTTTTAAAAATGTGGTATTTTTTTCATAGGTAGTGCTTCTATTATTTACATAATATAAGTTTCCTACAACTGGTTGTAAGTATTGAACTTTTTTTACATTTTTGCTTTTAGATAGACACATTAATTAGGCGTCGTTTAAGGTATTGCTTATAAAAATATAAAAATAAACGGCTAAGTTATAACCGTTTGACCAAAACTTCATATGCCGTTTGGCACTATCCCAAATGCCATTTTACCTTTAAAAACTGTTACAAACATAGATTTTTGGTATTTATGTAGGAAAAAAAAAGGTTATACGTCGGATAACGGAATTTATTCTTATAAACGATACCTTAAACGATGGGACATGCGATATGCGCAGTGAAGTAAAAGAAATAAATAATATAAATTATCGTGAATTTCCCCATGAAGAACTACAATCCCTGTATATAAAACAAACAAACTTAAACTCTGTGCCTTCCAATGGTATATGTCTTTTAATGACCTAGGCTTTCGAGCAATCTCTTGGAAATAAACGGACCTATTGCAACTAACTTATCGAAAACATTTTTATACCCGGTACTCGAAGAGAAAAGGGTATCTGAGATTTGTGGGGATAACGGTTGTGTGTAACGCCCAGAAGGAAGCGTTTCCGACCCCATAAAGTATATATATTTTTGATCAGCATTAATAGCCGAGTCGATATAGCCATGTCTGTCTGTCCGTCCATCCGTCTTCATTAGTGCCTATATCTCAGAGACTATTAAAGGTAGAGCAACAAAATGTTGTATCCAGTCCCCTCTGTTATCACTACTCCAAGTGTACTTCAAAATTTCGCCCCGCCCCCTTCCGCCCCCACAAAGGACGAAAGTCTGTGGCTTACACAATTTTAAAGATATGAGAAAACTAAAGACGCAGAATCATAGAGAAAGACCAAATCTATCAGAATGTTGAATATGGATCAGATCGGACCATTATTATAGCCACAATGAAGAAAACCATTTCGAAAGTCATCGTTCCCTCTCGCTCTCTCTCACACGCGACCCTGTCTGTTTTGCCTATTCGTCCAAATGAGCGCCTAGATCTCCGAGACTATAAGAGCTAGAGCAACCAAACTTTCTATCCAAGCTTATGTGATATCATTTCAATACAAGTGTATTTCAAAATTTTGACACGCCCCCTTCCACCCCCACAAAGAACGAAAATCTGTGGAATCCACAATTTTAAAGATAAAAGAATCCCAAAAACGCAGAATCATGGAAAATTACCATATCTACCAGATTGACGAATCTGGATCAGGTCGGATCAATATTATGGCCAGAAGAAACAAATTAAATTTCAGTGGCTACGCAACGCCTGCCAAGCGCTGACTCATGCCCCCTCCCTCTCTCTCTCTGTCCTAAACACTTGTACGTCTCAAATATGTAGTTATACATGTCATGTAGAAATTTAGAAGCAGATGTAAAAATCATATCTTAACCAAAATGGAAACATGTACAAAAATTAAAACGAGGGGGACCGTTGTGAGCCGCGGCAAAGGCCGCGACTCTACCTTATACCCGGTACTCAGTCAGTATATACTGTAACGAACCGTTTTCTGTGTCCGCTTGCGGTAGCTGGGCTCGCTCAGCGGTCACTGGGCTCAATGCAACGAATTTATAAATGTTGCCTCTACGACAAGTAATAAGACGGGGTTTTCTGTACGACACTTGTTTATTGGTAGGCTTTAAGCTTTCTTAGGACTACTTTACGGACTATGGTTTAGGGCTAGGGCTTATACTATTGTTCTGATCTCGTACGGGGGAATCTGTCAGTCGTGTGGCTGTCTCCAGGCGTAGCGGCGTCGATGCCACTGCTCAGGGGCCAATGATCTCGGCCACTGCTTCGATCCGCCACTCTGAACTCGCACTCAACGGTTCGCCCTTCACTTGTATCACCACTGACTGCCCTTGAATCCCGTTCTCCGTACTCGACTCACTCGGTGCTCCGGTGTAGGACTTGTTCCTGTCCTGGTTTCCTCCTGGTTTTCCTTATTCACTTCGATCACTCTCCTTGGTCACTTTCCACTCGCGGATTCGACACTGTGTCACTATTGCTCGAAGTCGATCACGGGACCTAACGGGACCTCCGCCGCCAGTGATTTTCCATCGGGCTTCTGAGGGTCCCCACGCTCTTCGTAACGGGATCTGGGCGGTGACCCGTCGACTTGCCCATATTTGGGCCTGCGTCGGGCCTCTGTTGGTCAGATCCCGTGGTTCCCGGTGAGAGCCGCTCCCTCTCACCGTTATGTTCTCTCCTCCGCTTGTGGCCTATCCGCCCCTCTCTGAGCGAGCGCCCGCGGCGAATTGGCGGCCTCCGGATATCCGTGGCGACCGACCCGTCATCCTTATCCGGTCCATCAGCCTTATCCGGCCCGTCATCATTATCCCGTCCGTCAGCCTTCACAGTACTGTGAGGCACACGGTTCCTCACAATACATATGTACATACATACATATATGAGCTTGCGCTTTATGCAATTTATTATATGTTCGCAAAAGGGACAAATTAAAAAAATGGGCAAAAAATAATATTTCAAAAAATGAAGTAAATTTTTGGAATATTATTCATGTTTCCGATTTTGTTTGCATATGATTTTTACATTTGCTTCTAAATTTCTACATGACATGCATAACTACATATTTAAGACGTACAAGTGTTTAGGACCAAAGACAATATAAACAATGTTTATATTGTCTTTGTTAGGACAGAGAGAGAGGGAATGAGTCAGCGCTTGGCAGGCGTTGCGTAGCCACTGAAATTTAATTTGTTTCTTCTGGCCATAATATTGATCCTGACCTGATCAAGATTCGGCAATCTGGTAGATATGGTAATTTTCCATGATTATGCGTTTTTGGTTTTCATTTATCTTAAAAATTGTGGATTCCACAGATTTTCGTCTTTTGTGGGGGCGGAAAGGGGCGTGGCAAAATTTTAAAACAAACTCGTCCGGGTTTGGTATCACAGGAGCTTGGATAGAAAGTTTGGTTGCTCTGGCTTTTATAGTCTCTGAGATCTAGGCGTCACAAAATACGAATGGGCAAAGCAGATGGGGTCGCGTGTGAGAGAGAGCGAGAGGGAACGATGACTTTCGAAATGGTTTTCTGCATTGTAGCTATAATAATGATCCGATCTGATCCAGATTCAACACTCTGATAGAAATGGTCTTTCTCTATGATTCTGCGTTTTTAGTTTTCTCGTATCTTTAAAATTGTGCATGCCACAAACTTTCGTCCTTTGTGCGGGCGGAAAGGGGCGGGGCGAAATTTTGAAATATACTTTGAGTAGTAGTGTGATAACACAGGAGACTGAATACAAAACTTGCTTACTCTAGCTTTAATAGTCTATGAGATATAGGCGCAAATGAAGACGGACAGACGGACGGACGGACAGACGGACAGACAGACATGGCTATATCGACTCGGCTATTGATGCTGATCAAGAATATATATACTTTATGGGGTCGGAAACGCTTCCTTCTGGGCGTTACACACAACCGTTATCCCCACAAATCTAATATACCCCTATACTCTTCGAGTACCGGGTATTAAAAGGAAAAAGAGAAGAAATTAAAGAAATTTAGAAATCTGGCTAGAAATAGTGTTGAAGTGGAAGTGAAACATGTCGAAACCGGTAATTTTGATAAAGAAACACAGGTGATTAATGATGATGAGCAAAAATGAGCACTTTTACTCCACTTTTGCACGTTTCGATAGTGTTCAGGGCAGCCGCAAACTTCTGCAGTGCACTGTGGAGAGCGCTCTGGAGAGCGCTCCGCGCCCGACTCGCTCTCGCTCGCTCTTGCACACGGCACTCAGGAGAGCCGCCCGGCGCTCGGCCACTAGCTTGAGCGGGAGTTTTCAGTTCCGCGCCCACCCCCGTTACGATCGTTCGACGTCTTTCATTACATACCTACATACGAATTCTCGCCTCTATATACCTTTTTGTTATTACCTATTATACCTGTATAACCGAAAATAAACTTAAGTGAACGAAGTGGGATGCATAGACGCGTTGGTTTCATTTAACTGGCTTGTGATTGTGAATACCTGGTGATCCGCCCCCTACAAACATTGGTCCTTCGAGCCGGATCTTCGCTAAAATAAGGCAAAGTTCAATCCAGCAAAGCGTAGGCGGATCGCTCCAACAAATCGCAAGATAAGTACATCTGACTCATCCAACACCAGCATAAGTGCCGTGAATTACTTTCCATCCGATTCCCAAATCCGTGACGAATGTACATACATATATGTATGTATTGTTATGGTCGGCGTGGAGCAGAGCCGATAGTTGCGAGGGACGGAGAACAGGAATGGCAGCGGCACCTGTTGTGGATCCTGGGAGTACATAACAGGGATGCGTGGGAGGAGGAAAAAACGAGAAGAGGAGCAGGAAGGTTAGGTTGGAGAGGCAGTTTCCGGAAAAGTAAAAAGCTGATAGGAGACCTAACCTAGGAAGAAGCAGACGGGACCACAGCTAAGACACCGTCCAGCGGCCGCCAGAGGATCATCGTAACAGCCCGGTATTGGCCGACCTGGAGCAGCATCTGGAGGAGGATTCCCGGGAGCAGCGTCTGGAGGAGGATTCCCTGGAGCAGCGCCTGGAGCAGCGCCTGGAGCAGCGCCTGGAGCAGCGCCTGGAGCATCGCTTCACGAGGGGTTCAGGAGATTCGCCATCTTTCATTACATACCTACATACGAATTCTCGCCTCTATATACCTTTTTGTTATTACCTATTATACCTGTATAACCGAAAATAAACTTAAGTGAACGAAGTGGGATGCATAGACGCGTTGGTTTCATTTAACTGGCTTGTGATTGTGAATACCTGGTGATCCGCCCCCTACAAACATTGGTCCTTCGAGCCGGATCTTCGCTAAAATAAGGCAAAGTTCAATCCAGCAAAGCGTAGGCGGATCGCTCCAACAAATCGCAAGATAAGTACATCTGACTCATCCAACACCAGCATAAGTGCCGTGAATTACTTTCCATCCGATTCCCAAATCCGTGACGAATGTACATACATATATGTATGTATTGTTATGGTCGGCGTGGAGCAGAGCCGATAGTTGCGAGGGACGGAGAACAGGAATGGCAGCGGCACCTGTTGTGGATCCTGGGAGTACATAACAGGGATGCGTGGGAGGAGGAAAAAACGAGAAGAGGAGCAGGAAGGTTAGGTTGGAGAGGCAGTTTCCGGAAAAGTAAAAAGCTGATAGGAGACCTAACCTAGGAAGAAGCAGACGGGACCACAGCTAAGACACCGTCCAGCGGCCGCCAGAGGATCATCGTAACAGCCCGGTATTGGCCGACCTGGAGCAGCATCTGGAGGAGGATTCCCGGGAGCAGCGTCTGGAGGAGGATTCCCTGGAGCAGCGCCTGGAGCAGCGCCTGGAGCATCGCTTCACGAGGGGTTCAGGAGATTCGCCCGGGAACACACCGTGTCCCGGAACCCATACCTTTTTTTGAACCATCCAAATCACATCATACACCCATCCATAACACACTACACAAACGCATGTATATCCTACATACCATAATACCATACATACCATATTCGCCCTAACACCCATCCCTCCATCAATTTGCCATCAACAACAATCACCTTAGTCACACTTATATGCTCGTTTCAACACAGAAGAAAAAAAAGTAAAAAAAAAAAAAAGAAATAAAGAAAAAAAAGAAAAAGAAGAAGAAAAAAAAACAGGAAAAACGATTATTAAAATAAGTATAGTTTGAAGAAAAGAAAAAAAATAAAATAAGGAAAAATAATATATGTGAACGGATCGCTATTGCACTTTACGAAAATAAGAAGATAATATAGGATGAAATATTTTGAAAAGAAAGAAAAAAATGAGTGAGTAGAATTCTGTAGTTGGGTGGGGCGAGAGCGGGAAAGAGGGGCGATCCGGAGAAACTAAAGAAATGGGAGTACAAGAGGTAAAGACCTCCAACGCTCATGGAAGGGAGGGCCTCGCTAAGGGCAAATACACCGAATGCCCCGCTAAATAGAGTGCCAACGAATGAAAGTCCGTTATACACGTTTGATGTCTTATATTTTTTTTTGTTTTGTTGTTCAGTCCGTTCCTTGGTCTATCGGGTCGAAAACACCCCTGACTTACCCGAGAGCTAGCTGGGAGCGATAGACCAGGGTGGTGAAAAGGCGGGCCATAACAAATGGCGCCCAATATAAAATGAAGGGACTTCGAGTTGTGGTCCGGTAGTGCCTGGAAGGCGCTAACATCGTTGTCCAACTCAGAGGGTCCGAGGAGGAGATGTCGGGGATCTCAGTTGTGGTCCGTGTAGTGCCTAGAAGACACTAACAACGTTGTCCAACTCAGAGGGTCCGAGGAGGAGATGTCGGGGATCTCGGGTTGTGGTCCGTGTAGTGCCTAGAAGGCGCTAACATCGTTGTCCAACTCAGAGGGTTTGAGGAGGAGACATGGAAAGTGGAGGAGATGTCGGGGGTCTGTCGAGTGGTGGTCCGTGCAGTGTCCTGGTGGCAGTAGCATCGAGGTCCGACTCGAGGGAGCCACGACAGTCGAAAGAAAAAATAAATTAAAGCAAGAAATCAGCACAGTAGTTGGCACTCGGATAAACAAAGCGGAGTAAATAGCGAGCGAGAAGTTAATGGTTCGCCCAACGGCCGCAACGAAAAGTTGCAGTTGGCTCTCGTCTCACCCAATAAATTTAGTGAGTTGTTTTGAGTTTATTTGTTTGTTGGTTGTAAAACCCAAAGAGGACTCATATTTTGAGGACTGAAGAGCCTCACTAGGTTTGTTGAAGGACAATTTTAGCAGTAGGTATTAGCTAAGCCGTCAGAATAGGAGTTTGTTTGGGAGAGAAAGTAATAGAGTAATTAGTGTGGTATTTATTGTGACGTTTGATAATTTGGGTGTTTAATTATTTATGTAGATTTGTTTATTTATTTATTTAGATTTACTTATTTATTTGAATTTATTTATGTATTTAAATTTATTTGTTTAAATTTATTTACTTATTTAAATTTATTTATTTATTTAAATTTATTTATTTATTTAGACTTATTTATTTATTTGAGCACTTAGGTTGTTCGCGTAGGTATTTGTTACACTGGTTATTTGTTTAGTTATTTTCTCGTTGTCGCCAAATATATGTAGGTCAGGTCTTTGTTTAGTAGAATAGGTTAGTCAAAGTGTAAAACGTCCAGGCTATTTGTCACCCACATAGGTGTGTAGACTAGGTTTACATAGGTTTATGAATAGGGGATAAATAGGGTTTGGACGAGGGAGAAACGTTGATTGGTGGGACAATTGATGAGTGATTCGGAAGTGTTTAAAGGGTCGGGCAAAACGAGGCGCAGTCCGGAGGCACAGCGCAGGTACCAGCCGTACACGATGCCGACGACTCGATCGCAGGACGGTAAAACCGTCAGGAACCCCGAGGGGATGACACAAGGAACCGGACAAGGACAGGAACCGTTGTACCTGAGAGACCCCGAGGCTGGTGCAACTGGAGGCCAGGAACAAACCCCGATGAGCCAGGGGCTATCTTCAGAACTGAGATCGGCGGTTAATGTGGCCTTGGCCCAGGCACAGGAGACGTATAGAGCCTCGTTCGGGCAGCAGATGGATGCGCTGAGATCATCGATGCAGGCAGATATGTTGGAGTTCATGCGAGAGATCAACGCCGTAGTGGGCTCGCTAAAAGCCGAGAGGGTGCCGAGGGACGTTGATACAAGAGTGCAGGGATCCAACGCAACCAGCCCAGGAAGAGGGGGAACAGAAGCGCCTCCGAACCAGCAGGCACCACCGACTCACCTCTTCGTGGACAATCGCACGCTAGAATACGAGCAGAGGTCCCACGCGGAGTCGAGACCGGTGGAGGATTGGTTGGCCAACGCAAGGGGTACCGGAGGCAACCCGAACCAAAATCGTCCAAGCATCGGAGAAGGCAGAAGGGAGCCGGTGCAGATTCGTCGATGGGAACTCAGTTTCGATGGCGATCCCAAAGGGATGCCCGTGGCGGAGTTCATCTTCCGGGTGGAACACCTGCAGTCGGTGTACCAGGTGGCATGGTCGGACGTCCTAAAAGCCTTTCACACGTTGGTGACCGGCCATGCTAGGGACTGGTATTGGATGTACGTCAGGACGGTAGGAGTTCCGGATTGGCCGAACCTGCGATATGGGTTACAGCAGCGGTTTCAATTGCGGCGAACAGAGTTCGAGAGGGAACAAGAGCTCCGGGAACGCCGACAGCGACATGGAGAGTCGACTGACCATTACATTCAGGAGATGTTGGTGTTGAGGTCCAGGCTACGGGATCCATTTTCGGATCACGAGCTGATAAGGATTATAAAAGTGAATGTGAGGGACGCTGTGTCGCGGGTTATTTATCCAATGCAGATCCCGAACATGCAGAGGCTGCGGGAAGAATGCGCTGATACGGAGAAGCTGCTGGCAACGCGATGGGCAAGGAGTGGTCCAGATCTCGGGACGAGTAGACGAAGGGAAGACCCCAAGGTGTACGAGCTGGAGGCCGAACATCACGACTGCGAGGAGCAGACGGAGGCCGTGGACGCTGTCTACAGGGCAAAGGAGGCAGGGGGCGACCGTACGCAGCTTAAGTGCTGGAATTGTGCTCAGCCAGGGCATACGTATTTTGAGTGCGAGTCGGCCGTACGGAACACCTTCTGCTATAAGTGTGGATTGGCCGGGGTTATTCTTCCGAAATGTCCTAAATGTCGACCGGGAAACGCGAAGAGGAGCACGACACAAGTGGAGGAGTCGCGTTCCACAAGAAACCAACAGTAGCTCGATCCTCCAACATTCATTTAGAAATAGCCATAGGAAATACCCCTAGAAGGAATAATAGTAGTAAGGATGTATACGGATGTATGTACAAGGCCAATCAGGCGGTGTTGCCCAAGACAGTGTGGTCAGATCGCCGGCCGTTGGAGGAACGACAGCGCCAGTATGAACGAGCCCGGAAGAGGATCATGGGCGACGAAGTGGAAGAGATTTGCCGAACAGTTTCAGCCAGAGCGCATCGGGCTCGGCGTAGGTTTCAGGCGCGCCAGCGTATGAAGCGCGGTGTGTGTGCAGCAATCCGATCGGCGGCGAGCCAGGATGACAGACCATTCGCGCAAGTAGGTCTGGGCCCGAGGATGCTAATGGGCTTGCTAGATACGGGGGCGTCAGTGAGCCTGCTGGGGAGAGGTGGGAGAGAGTTAGTGAAAGAGTTAGAGCTGAAACTTCACGACTCGCCCAAGTTCTCGGTACAAACAGCTGGTGGCGCGCCGCATCAGATACTGGGTCATGTGACGGCAGTTATGACCTATGGAGGCCAGAAGCATGCCATGGAATTGTTTCTGTGTCCCTCGCTGAAACAGCCGTTATATTTAGGGGTCGATTTCTGGCGAAAGTTCGGACTGGCGCCGCATATATTAGGGCTAGAAAGAGAAGAAGAGGTGGCGGAAATCGAAACCGAATTACTGACAAGGAGTAGACCAACGGAACCTCACGATCTGACACACTCCCAACAGATGCGGTTAGATCAGGTAAAGGAGAAGTTTCGGTCGTTCGACGCACACGGTCTAGGGAGAACAACGCTCGAAAAACACGAGATAAAACTAGTTGAGGGGGCAGTACCCGTTAAGGAACGGTTTTATCCAGTGTCCCCGGCAGTACAGGAGCTGTTGTTTGCCGAGGTCGATGAGATGCTGCGCCTGGGAGTCATCGAGCTCAGCGAAAGCCCGTGGAGCAACCGGGTGACTTTGGTGAGGAAGCCAGGAAAAAACCGATTATGCTTGGATGCGCGGAAACTGAACAACCTGACCGTCAAGGATGCTTACCCGCTACAATGCATCGAATCGATCCTGAGTCGCGTGGAGGACACCATCTTTATCAGCAGCATCGACTTAAAGCATGCATTTTGGCAGATAGAGCTGGAACCCGAAAGTCGAACATACACGGCATTTACGGTGCCAGGCAGACCGCTCTACCAGTTTAAGTCGATGCCTTTCGGTTTGTGCAACGCAGCACAGCGGCTATGTCGGTTGATGGACCGCGTGATTCCCCAACGGCTCCGAAGTCATGTGTTCGTGTATTTGGATGACTTGCTGGTGATTTCCCGGACGTTTGAGGAACATGTGAAGCTGTTGGATGAAGTGGCGAAGTGTCTGAATGCTGCCAATTTGACGATTGGAAAGAAGAAGTCGCGATTCGGGTACAAATACTTAAAATACCTCGGGTACATCGTAGGCGACGGCGCTCTAAGAACTGATCCGGAGAAGGTACAGGCGATATCGCAAATACCGATGCCAACTAATGTGCGACAGATTCGGCGATTTTTAGGCACAGCTGGATGGTATCGTCGGTTTATCCGAAATTTCTCGGCGTTGGCGGCTCCTCTCACAGACTGCCTGAAAGGGAAGGGTGCGTTCAAGTTGACGGTGGAAGCGAGCGAATCGTTCGAGGAGCTTAAAAGGGCACTTACCAGCGCTCCGGTGCTACGCCATCCAGACTTCAAGAAGCACTTCTTCATCCAGTGTGACGCGAGCCACGTAGGCATAGGAGCGGTGCTCTTCCAGAAGGATGAAGAGGGAGCAGAACACCCGATCGCGTTCTTCTCGGCGAAGCTGAGGGGTGCACAGCTGAACTACAGCGTTCCGGAAAAGGAGTGCCTAGCGGCGGTGAAGGCAATCGAGAAGTTCCGTGCCTACGTAGAGCTGATGCCGTTCACCGTCATAACGGACCACGCAAGTTTGCAGTGGCTAATGAAGTTCAAGGCACTGGATGGGAGACTAGCGAGATGGTCGTTAGCTCTCCAGGCTTATGATTTTAAGATAGAGCACCGCAAAGGGAAGGACAACGTTGTCGCCGACATGCTGTCTCGTCCGTTTGATGTGGAGGCGATCGACTTCTTGGACTTCGACACCACTGCATTCGAGGATGAAGAATACAAGAAGAGGATGGAGTCAGTCCAGCAGGATGGAGACAAGTTTCCAGACCTGAAAGTGGAAGATGGATTGTTGTTTAGACGCACGCTTTTCGCCCGGCCAGAGTTGGAGGAATTCCAATGGAAGCTGTGGATTCCGGAAGCACTGACGAACACGCTGATCCAGGGAGCGCACGACAGTGACGTGGCAATGCATGGAGGAACTGCGAGGACGCTGGGACGCCTGCGGCAGTATTACTATTGGCCCCGGATGACAGTGCAAGTGAAGGCATACGTAGCGGGCTGTGACATCTGCAAGGAGACGAAACATTCGACGCAGCGTAGCCGTCCGCTCATGGGAGAAGAAACGGTGACCGAGAGGCCAATGCAAAAACTTTACCTCGACTTTTTAGGCCCATATCCACGAACACGGAATGGGAATGTGATCATTCTGATAGTCCTCGACCATATGTCGAAATATGTCTGGTTGAAGGCCATGTCCAAAGCCACTTCGGCAGCTGTTACTCGATTCTTGCGAGCAGAGGTCTTTGCGCAGTTTGGCGTGCCTGAAACGATACATACCGATAACGGCAAACAATTTGTTTCAGCGGAGTTCACCCAATTCCTACAAAAAAGGAGTATCACCCACGTGAGGTCCGGAAACTACGCACCTCAGGCTAATGCGGCAGAACGGGTGAACCAGACGGTCTTGGCAGCCATCAGGACGTACGTCAGCGGCGATCATACGCGCTGGGACGAGAAACTGCCTGAAATAGAGTGTGCAGCCAGAAGTGCCATACATACGGGTATCGGGACGTCGCCGTATTTCGTTTTGTTCGGGCAGCACATGTTCACCAGCGGGCGCGACTACAAATTGGCACGGAGGCTGGGGGCCTTGAACGATGCGCGGGTATCACCCTTGGCACGGCACGACCAACAGGAACTGGTCAGAGATGAGGTCCAACAGAATTCGCATGTGGCCTACAAAAAAGCGAAAAATCAATATGATCGCCGAGCCCGAGAGATTCGATACTCACCTGGACAGGAAGTATACCGTAGGAACTTCAGGCTGAGTAGCTTTAAAGACAACATCAACGCCAAGTTCAGTCCGAAATACGTGAAGTGTCGAGTAGTCCGAAGCTTAGGTAACTGCCTCTACGAGCTGGAAACACTACAGGGATCCCGCATAGGTGTTTTACATGCGAAAGATCTGAAGCAATAGCCCGGTCATAACAGTCGGTATAGCAGAGACCAAGCAATCTCAGGGTGTGGGCGATGGCCTACGTTTGGGATCGACTCAGGTCCGGAAGCCGCCTGGTTTGCACTACTGTTTCGACGGCTAGACCTGGAAACATCAGTGTGGTGTTATGGTCGGCGTGGAGCAGAGCCGATAGTTGCGAGGGACGGAGAACAGGAATGGCAGCGGCACCTGTTGTGGATCCTGGGAGTACATAACAGGGATGCGTGGGAGGAGGAAAAAACGAGAAGAGGAGCAGGAAGGTTAGGTTGGAGAGGCAGTTTCCGGAAAAGTAAAAAGCTGAGCACACGTGACAAGAGAAGAACACCTCGAGAAAAAAGATAGGAGACCTAACCTAGGAAGAAGCAGACGGGACCACAGCTAAGACACCGTCCAGCGGCCGCCAGAGGATCATCGTAACAGCCCGGTATTGGCCGACCTGGAGCAGCATCTGGAGGAGGATTCCCGGGAGCAGCGTCTGGAGGAGGATTCCCTGGAGCAGCGCCTGGAGCAGCGCCTGGAGCAGCGCCTGGAGCAGCGCCTGGAGCATCGCTTCACGAGGGGTTCAGGAGATTCGCCCGGGAACACACCGTGTCCCGGAACCCATACCTTTTTTTGAACCATCCAAATCACATCATACACCCATCCATAACACACTACACAAACGCATGTATATCCTACATACCATAATACCATATTCGCCCTAACACCCATCCCTCCATCAATTTGCCAAAAAAAAAGAAATAAAGAAAAAAAGAAAAAAAGAAGAAGAAAAAAAAACAGGAAAAACGATTATTAAAATAAGTATAGTTTGAAGAATAGAAAAAAAAATAAAATAAGGAAAAATAATATATGTGAACGATTGCTATTGCAAGTAAAGTAAGAGCTCTTAGTGTTAAGTTTGGGGTTATTCTCATTGATTGCCAATATTTGTTTGCATTTATGCAAAATGGGGCTGCCAACTGGGGTGCAATAGTCTTCGGGTTAATCTTTTTTTTAGTTTTAGTATATTTATTTGCCATTAATTTTTGTTAGTTTTTTCTCTGTTAGTTTCTTTTTTTGTTAGTATTTTTTTGTGAGTATTAGCCATAAATCAAATTTATTGTTTAATGTTTAATTAGGAAGAAAAGAAGATAATATAGGATGAAATATTGAAAAGAAAGAAAAAAATGAGTGAGTAGAATTCTGTAGTTGGGTGGGGCGAGAGCGGGAAAGAGGGGCGAATCCGGAGAAACTAAAGAAATGGGAGTACAAGAGGTAAAGACCTCCAACGCTCATGGAAGGGAGGGCCTCGCTAAGGGCAAATACACCGAATGCCCCCGCTAAATAGAGTGCCAACGAATGAAAGTATGTACATACATAAATACAACTGTACATTCTTGCACATATGTAAGTAATTATTTAATTGGACACAAGTATAGATTTGTTTTACAATCTTTAATGTAAACTGGATAAGATTGAATCAAGTACAAAGATATTATAATGTTAGTAATAAGGGCCTGCAAGGCGAGAACGAATACGTTGCTGCCACTCGGCTGACCGCTAAAGACTAAACTTAAGTATCCTAAACTCCTAAAGGCAAGCCCTTCGCTGCCGCCCACGACGCTGGTTGCTATCCAGCCAAAGTGCTGACCCAGCGCCTCTTGAGTGGTGTTTGTTGACGGCTGGCATCCGGGCGATCGGTCGCGCCGATCGCGATCCCACAGATGACGAAAACTGCTTATTCGACAATAATGCAGAGTCCGCTCCATCCAGTGGCAGATTCAGTTAACTCTCGTTAACTTGTATGTATATGACCGAACCTACACATCTTACGTATCTACATATATTTCACAACTGCATATTCTTGCAAGTACATACATATATCCCAACCGCATATCCTTGCGCATCATATATATAGATATATCCGAAATATATATACATACAACTGCATATTCTTGCACATATATATCCGAACATACACATATCTTACCAATCCACATACGCATCCCAATCTATCCCTGCAGTACTGGCGGTGGCGATCGCCCATGCCGAACTACCCACTTGGGTGGTTCGAACATGGGTACCTTCCGAAGTAACCCTTTGGTGGGCGAACGCCGAACCACTCAAAGAATAGAGTAAAATCTATCTCTGTACACTCTACAACCCACCGCGTACCACCCATCGTACTAGTTCGGTGGGCTGCAGTGTTTCACCAGTAGACAACAGAAACGAAAAAAAAAACGAAGAGAGCAGGTAGCCTAAAATAATGCTGCGCTGCTCTGTTTTCTGTTTTCTTTTATGCTTGCAGACATTCCATTGCTGGAATATTCTGTTGCTTTACTTTTGGCTTCAGTTAGTGACGAAACGCGTGTTCAATTACAAGTGCGACAAGTAAAAGTGAATTACAGATTATTATACAATAAATTCAGTAAACCAAAGGTAAGACAAAGTCAACTTAACATTACTTTACAATATACAGCAGCTCAAGAAGGAACTAAAGGAGAAATATGCAGAAAAAGTGTCGTCCGGTGAAAAATACAAATTTGAGGACAGCCAAATGAAAAATGAAGAGGAATTGGGAATTGCCGTGTTTAGAAATGGAAGTTCTGTAGTGTTGCTTGCTAAGCTGATTCGTTTTTTGTTTCATTTTTCCGCCTATTACTTTTATTTATATTTTATATTTATAGATGCAATAACTGTAAATGCCGGGACTGGGCTATCTGAACTCCAAAACTAAAAACAAAAAATATTTTAAAGATACTGTCGGCTTCCGCAGCCCAATATTGGGAGACTCGATGGAAACATTATAGCCAGTGGTGCAGCAGTAAATTAAATGCCTATTTTATTGTTTGTTGTTTGTACTGCCCACTGCACTGCACATTGTACACACATATATGTATACATATAAGCAGCAGCCTACCCAGCCGTTCTTTCGTCTTCTTTCCTTCTTTCTTTCGACTTTTCTATCACTCTATTGATCTTTCGTCTTCGCTATTGCTCTCTCCTCTGGATCTGTTGCACTCTCGCTTGTAGTAGGGCACGGGAAATTCGGCCCGCCTGCCCTCAAATCAGTCTGAATATCGTCTCGCTCGCATTAGGGCACGGGCAATTCGGCCCGCCTGCCTTTGCAGCGTCTGGACTCTTCAATCGTCGCGCTTGCATTAGGGAACGGGCAATTCGGCCCGCTTCCTCTTGCAGTTTTGGACTCTTGAACCGGCTAACTCTACATCGCTAATCTCGCTTTTGCTATCCTATCCACACAACTTTCGCTATTGACAATAAACTATATCAAACTAAAAAAAAAAAAAAAAAAAACAATGAAAAATCTAATATTTTTTAGATTTCAAACTATTTGAACAACTATGAAATTAAATGAGGACGCGGTTTTGTTTTCAATTATAGGGTTTTATTCTCAAACGATGCAGTGGCTTTGGGCGTACTTCGACAAGTGACGTGCCGTCCCATTCCACTCTTTGCGCGACCCACCTTCGGCCGCCCGCAACTCAATTCGCCGTCGGCAATCGTGCAGATCGGCTTGCGGGTCACCCGAAGATGGAGCGACTCTTTGGGCGTCCGACCCTCTCTTAAACTACTCCAACATTCCGGCCCCGCTGAAGAGCTCCGGTCTTCAGCACGTTGGAAGTGGTGCCAGCTTGTGGACTGGCCGTTTAATTACGCCGGCCGGCGTTCTGACTTCGGCCACCCGCACCTTGCCGTCCTCTCCAGTTATTGCGCGCGTTACGCGCCCTATTGTCCATCGTTGCGGGGGAGTGTTGTCGTCGTGCACCAGCACGGCCGTCCCTTCGGCCAGATTGGCCTCGCATCTGCTCCACTGGGCTCGCTGCTGCAGGCTGAGGAGGTAGTCGCTGGACCACTTGCGCCAAAAGCGCAGTTTGAGCTCCAACAACAGTCGCCACCGCTTCAAGTATCCGGGTGCGGGCTTGTTGTTGGGCTCTCCGGGCGTGGATCCGTACGGCAGGCCCAGCAGAGGTTGGCCGATGAGCAAGTGCCCTGGTGTGATGGCCTCCCCGTTGTTCGGATCACTGGTGTCCGCCACGAGGGGCCTGGAATTGAGCAACGCTTCTACCTCCACGAGGTGCGTGCTCAACTCGTCCGGCGTGAGGTTCGCGTCGCCTGCCCCTCGCACCAGCCTGTGTTTGGCCGCCTTGACTGCTGCTTCCCACAGCCCGCCGAAGTGCGGTGCTCTCGGAGGGATGAAGCACCAGGTCACGGCTCTCTCCGCTGCGTAGTCCTGCAGGCTCTCCTTGCTCCGGGTGAATGCCGCTTGAAGCTCCCTCAGCACGTTGCTCGCTCCCACGAAATTCGTCGCGTTGTCGCTGACTATCTTCTCCGGCAGTCCCCGTCTCCCAACGAACCTTTTGAATACATTTAGAAACGCGTCAGTTGAAAGGTCTGAGACATGTTCTAGATGGACTGCCTTTGAGGCAAAACAAACAAAAACGGCAACGTACATTTTAACGGGTGGTCTACCTCTGATTCTATAGCTTACGTAGAATGGCCCACAGAAATCTACGCCAGATACTCTGAACGGCCGACCCTCACGAAGGCGGTCAGCTGGCAAATTTCCCATTATTTGCCCCAACAACTTTGGCTTGTAGCGAAAACAGTGTACGCATCTTCTAACATGCGCTGTACACACGCTTCGGGCATTGATCACCCAAACTTGCTGCCTCAGCAATCCCACAAGAACCTTTGCACCAGCATGGTAGTGCCTAAGGTGCAAATGCCTGACCAAAAGGCTGACCAATTCAGATCCCTTTGGTAGCAACAGAGGGAATTTGGCGTCGTATGCGATAGGGCCATGTAGCAAGCGCCCTCCTACTCGAATTAACTTAAATTTGATGCCATTTTCATCAAACTCGTGGACAAATGGATTTAACGACTGCAGCATCGGAGCTAATGCTGCCGATTTTTCCAACAACCTATACTCAGCGCTGTATGTTGTGCTTTGTACGACTGCGATCAGCTTTAAAAACGCAATGTTGCTTTCTGCCGCAGATACAAGATGCGAATCACCTCTAGCTGCCTGAAACAGAATCGAAGCACGTAGGCCATTATGCGGACCAACTTAGAAAACCTCGATTGCCGGTTAATTAATTGCACAATGCAATTAGATTCAGCATCAGCTACCCCAAGCGCACATACCACTGCACTTTTCTTATCTTCAGAAGTTTTCACTTCTGACGCTATCTCGAACTGATGAAGTTGAGGCCATCGATCTTTTTCTGCCATTAAAAAGCTTGGCCCATTGAACCACAAGGAGCTCACAATGTCGTCAACATCTGTTCCCCTTGAAACCAAGTCTGCTGGATTAGCATCCGTTGGAACGTGACGCCATACGACTCCAGTTGACAATTCTTGGCATTCTGCGACCCGATTCGCGACGAATGTACCCAACGTACCCGAATCACGCTGCAACCAATATAGCGTGACCTGCGAATCTGACCAGAAATTTACGCTTTCTATCGTGAATTTGGTCATTGTGGTCGACACTTGTTGCCAGAGTTTGGCCAGTAATAGTGCTGCACAAAGCTCTAACCGGGGTATTGTTTTTACGCTCAGCGGAGCTACCCTCGACTTTGCCGTGAGCAATGACACGCGAACGCCTTCGTCGTTGCACGTTCGTACGTATATACAGCAACCGTAGGCGTGACTGGATGCGTCAGCAAAGCCGTGAATTTGAACCCCTTGGTACAGCGTCAAACATACGTAACGAGGGATTGAAATTTTGTGCAAATCCCGCAAGGTAGTGGTGAACTTATTCCACGCAGTGTGTAGACTCATAGGAATAGCCTCATCCCAATCTACCTTTAGCCTCCATAAGTCCTGCAACAGCATTTTTGCCTTAGTGACAATTGGACACAACAAACCAAGAGGGTCAAACAAACGAGAGGCTATCGACAATATATTGCGTTTTGTTGGTTTCAGGGAGGCAAAACTGTCCACGTCCAGATGGTATTTAAATACATCATCTTGAGGTGCCCAGCGCATTCCAAGCGTTTTGACTGAGCTTTGCTCATCAATCTTAATGCTGATTTCCTCATTCTTTCCAGATTGAGTCGGGCAATTGGAAGCCCACTTGGCCAATGGAAATCCTCCTGAATTCAAAATATCCCGAACCTGGCTGCAAATTGTGTCCAGTTCTTTTAAACTGTCTGCACCTGCCAGCATATCGTCGACATAAAAACAATTGCGAATCACTTCCGCACCAATGGGATGTGATTGTGCGAAACTATTTGCCAATTCGAACAAACAACGTACAGCCAAAAAGGGTGCTGACGCTGTACCGTATGTAACAGTATTCAACCTGTATGCCTGTATGTTTTGTGAAGGGTTTTCTCTCCACAAGACAAGTTGGAAGTCTCTGTCTTCCTCAGAAACATTTATCTGCCTGTACATTTTCGAAATGTCAGCAGTTACGGCATATTTGTTCAACCGAAAGTTGACCAATGTTGAATACAACTCCCTCTGAATAGTTGGCCCCACCATTAGTGTTTCGTTCAGCGAAACTGCTGTTGATGTTTTGCTGGAAGCATCGAACACAACACGAAGTTTGGTTGAGGTACTCTCAGGTCTGAGAACGCATTGATGAGGAATATAATAATGCTGTTCTAGAGGAGCAGACTTCAGAATGGACATATGTCCCAAATCCAAATACTCTTTCATGAAGTCATGGTACATAGTTTTGAGAGTGTCATCCTTTGACAGTTTGCGCTCAAGTTGCAAAAAACGCCTTTCAGCAGTTTGAAAGGACAGGCCAAGAACTTTAGGGTCGGTCTTAAATGGAAGTTTGACTTGAAAGCGACCGGAAGACAATCGTTGTACCGTTTTTGCGAAGTACAACTCACAGGCCTGTTGTTCAGCTGTTTGGCGGACAGCCTTCGACTCAAT
Organism: Drosophila algonquin; assembly: GCA_035041765.1. Classification (NCBI taxonomy): domain Eukaryota; kingdom Metazoa; phylum Arthropoda; class Insecta; order Diptera; family Drosophilidae; genus Drosophila; species Drosophila algonquin. The sequence continues at coordinate 23,416 of JAWNKY010001543.1, read as the reverse complement.
TGGACATTGATCCAATTCCCAAAAACGGTTTACTAATGAGTCGAGAGAACAACTATACACTTGAGCTACCGAACTCTCATTACACTGTTGCCGAGGCGCCTGTCCAGTACATTTGCCTGCAACAATCCAACCGAGCAATGTTTTTTGCATAATGGGCAGCTCGGAATGTAATTTAATTTGCCCAACGCACAATAGCCCATAAAACACTTCAGCTCCCAAGAGAACATCCACCTTAGCCGGCTTATGGAATTCGGGATCTGCCAATTGAATATTTTTTGGGATTTTCCAGCTCGATGTGGAAAGTGATTGCCCAGGCTGAGATGTGGAAATTGACTTTAGTACCCAACACTCAGCGGAAAACGTGTGGGAATTCAAACGAGAATGTATCGATGCACAAACCTTAGTTTTACTATCGGTGGTTGCACCACCCACCATAGCGATAGCAAGGGAAGTTGGCTCACGTTTAAGCCGAAGCCTCTGTGCTAGGCTCTCAGACATCAAATTTATTTGAGAGCCACTATCGAGCAAAGCTCTTGCTGGATGCAACTGTCCGAATCTATCTTTGATGTTTACGATCGCGGTAGCCAGAACGACTTGATCCGCATTGAGCACGTGACCTACGTATGCCTCCGACGTTGAGGCTTGAAGTGCCGCTGCTTCACCTTGCACTGATGCAGTGTACCGATGAAGAAGCGAATGGTGAGGCTTTGAGCACACTCGACACTTCGCCGCCTTGCAACTCGATACTGTATGTCCCGTGGTCAAACAATTGAGACACAGTTTTTGAGTTTTAGCATACTCAAAACGTTGCATGACGGAAATGGCACTAAACGACGGACAAGAATATATATTGTGGTCTGCAGACCTGCAATAGGTGCATGCAGACGACGACTTTTGACCTGCATTAGCACAGGCAAAGGACGATTTCCGTTGAGGCTTCCTCACCTCGTTACGCACCCTTGACTTGTCACGAGTTGACTCTTCTGCTGCCAGGTACTGATACCTTCTATTCAGCTGTTTGGCACAGTCTTCCCAAGAAGGCAGCTTATCGTAGTCAAGCTGCTCCTCAAAACGAGATTTGGTCACATGGTCGACCTTTGCCATGACCATGTGAATGATAATTGCATTCGCAATATCTTTGTCGTCACCTACAGACGACAGCGATGAATATATCGCAGACACCGTATCTATCATCGATCTTAAACTCGATGCAGATGGCTTGGTCATGGTTGGCAAATCGAATTGTTGAGCAACAGTGTCGAAGAATATCAGACATTTATTATCGTACACTGACTTCAGACTGGCAAGGGCCTTAGGATAATTACAGTCTGTCATTTGAAATGGTTTTACTACACCCAATGCTTCATCTGACAAAGACGATACGAGATGATTAAACTTTTCTACGTTCGTCAAAGAAGCATCGTCGTCAATGAGGCTTTGGAACAGGCACATGAAGTTTTTATATTCCGAATGTTTGCCACTAAACTTCGGCAAACGCATTTTCGGCAGCTGCGATCGCTGGCTCGAATTCAGTGAGCAGTCATGCTGCATGCATGTGTGTCTCGAACCGTGGATTCAGTGAGCAGTCATGCTGCATATGTGTGTCGGATCTTGGTTTGATTGCATTCATAAACAATGCTTTAGTGACGACACAAAATCTCCAAAGGTCACGACAAGATCCTGTCCTCTACTTTCATTGGTTGGACTCAAAATGTCCAACTCTGCCTGTAGGTTCATAGCCTTATCGATATAACCCTCTAAAAGCTCTAGGCGACAAGCTAATTCGGTTTTGTCCGATGAAATTTGCTTCAATCTAAAGGCTGTTTGCACGCGCGCAATGTCAGCACTGACTTTGTCAAACCTTTGTTGACACAATGCCAACTTCGTATTGGTTTTAGGGACTGTTGGCCGTTCAGCTGTTGGCCGTTCCACAGTTGGCCTATCGGACTCAGACATAATTGAAATGAGAAAAAGGAACTACCTTCAATACCGTACCCAAAGTTCGCCAAACTTTTCAAGCTACCCTCGCACAAGCACTGCAGCTATGTACCGAGAAACGCCAAGCTTGCTTACCCAAACACACACACGCCCTGGCGCAATATGTGAACAAACAAACGAAAGTGGTCCAAGCGACCGAAAGTAAGCAAGCCCTATGCTCGCTGCTGCCACTTTGTGGGCAACAGAGGTAGAATGCGGGGTGCGGGGGATCAAAGAGTAAGTGAGAGAATTTGGCGCGAGCGCACGCACAGACGAAAGTAATACAGGCGCTCGAACCAAGCCTGACCTGTATGGTATGCCAAAACGGGAGAAGAGCAAGCGGTAAATCTGGCGCAACCTGATGCAAGCACAGCGCGAAAGGTTAACGACCGCACGAAATATCAGCCGCTGGTGCCCAAGAACCTTTCAAGCGTTGCGCGTAGCGCACTTGCACAGCACGATGTCTGTACGTATATACCGTATGCATATATGCACGCGTATTGTACGTAGCGGTTAAGTCGAACGCGGACAACCGAAAGATCAGCGACGTTTTGCGATTGCCCAAGACACACTGACCAAGCATTGCGTGTAGAATGCAATAAATAGACCACCGGTTATGTACGTACATATATTATATATGGTATATATGTACGCGTATTGTACGTAGCGGTTTAATGTCGAAATCGTACATATGTCACTGCGACGCTTTGCGTTATGCACAAAGTGGCGGTCACGACCAGTATCGTATGTATGTATGGCGATAGGTATGTTCGCACCGTTCTACCGAACTTATGTATGTTTGTACACACGTCTAACTGCGACACTTTCACTTTATGTACATCGATTTGGCCAAATAAGGTATAAAATAAGGAAGGTGCCAGAAATTGAGCTGTGTTCTCTGTGTATGACTGTGTTAGCACATACACACGCACATATGCGAATCACTGCAGTTGATCGTTTTGGTCGGACGAGCGAGCAATTTACAGCGACACAACGAAATTCAACGGTGATGCTCAATTTTTGGCACAGAAGACCTGTAGACTTCTAGCGAATCTATAGAAAGTAATCGTCCTGTTTTCTGCGTCCATCAGCACGTCGAATTCGGCAGCGTCCAAGATGGCGAGGGTCCAAAAGGGCACGTCTGTGGCAAGGTCCGAATCGGCAACTTCTTTTTAATTTTTCCACACGCGAAGCCTAAGCCACTACTGAGCGAAACAAGTTTGAAACACAAAAAACCGATGTCCCTGCTCGGGCGCCAATGAAAAATCTAATATTTTTTAGATTTCAAACTATTTAAACAACTAATGAAATTAAATGAGGACGCGGTTTTTTCTTCGATTATAGGGTTTTTATAATCAAACGATGCAGTGGCTTTGGGCGTACTTCGACAAGTGAAATGCCGTCCCATTCCACTCTTTGCGCGACCCACCGTCGGCCGCCCGCAACCCAATTCGCCGTCGGCAATCGTGCAGATCGGCTTGCGGGTCACCCGAAGATGGAGCGACTCTTTGGTCGTCCGATCCTCTCTTAAACTACTCCAACAGCTACCATCAATTTTATGTAGCAATATAGCTCCACAACCACTGGAACTAGCATCGGTATGCAATTCGATTGGATATTTTGGATTGAAGATAACAAGAACTGACTCACTAGTGAGGATGGTGATAACATTCTTTCTAATCTCTTCTAACTTTGCATTCCAAACAAAGTTTTCCTTATCCGATGTTAGCGAATAGAGTGGTTTCATCATCTGTGAAAATCTGGGCACAAACTTCCGAAAGTATGAAGCCAGCCCAATGAATTGTCTCAAACTACTAACTGACCCTGGTGGCGGCAAAGAGCTCAACGCCATGATCTTACTTGGATTTGGCCTTATCTCCCCGGCACTCACTTCATATCCCAAATACTGTACAGCCGTTTTCAGAAAGCTACACTTTTTAATATTGAACAAGAATCCGGCCTTACTCACAACATCCAAAACATTTCTCAGCCTCTCCAAACCTAGTTCAACTGTAGGTGACACCACCATCGTCCATATAAATGATGACGTAGGAATGCGCAAGGCTACCAATCGCATTCATAACTGCACGCTGAAAAACAGAAGGGGCGTTCTTCATTCCGAACGGCATTTTCAAAAACTCATATTGCCCTTCAGGCGTTACGAAAGCAGTATACTCTATAGAATCTGGGTGAATGGGTATTTGATAATATCCGCTAGCCATGTCTAGACATGTAAAATAATTGGCACCACTCAATCTGGCAATCTGGTCATCAATACGTGGCAAGGGGTATTTGTCTGATACTGTATTTGAGTTGAGTTCCCTATAATCAACACAGAGTCGATCCGAACCATTTTTCTTTTTCACGAGCAAAATAGGACTGGCATAAGGTGAACAACTGGGTCGAATGATGTTACATTTCATTAACTCACTTATCTGTGACCGAACTATTTCTTTTTCTTCAGGGGTGTGAGGAAGTGTTCCCTCACAACGGGGGAACGTCCACCTTCGCCCAGGAGGCGTAGGGTGATGGCCCAGAAGAGGGCTGAGACCGAGCGGGCCAAAGTCCGCCGATCTCAAGTTTAAGTTTTATTATTCACCGGCTGGAGCCTAATTATTGTTTGATTTTTCTTTAGTATGTAATCCCCTTCGTTATCTTTTTCATATATTTAGTAATAAGTTAGGATTAAATAAAGTAGGAAGTAAGTAGAGAAAACGCAGGTTTCATTGTGACAAAGGGGGGTAACACAGCCCAACGCCCCTAATCCCCCTTCGAGAGAAAACGACGACGCCACAGAACAACAGCAACGAAGGGAAAACTACGACGCCACAGAACAACAGCAGCGGAGAGAAAACGACGACGCCACAGAACAACAGCAACGAAGAGAAAACTACAACGCCACAGAACAACAGCAACGGAGAGAAAACGACGACGCCACAGAACAACAGCAATGAAGAGAGAACGACAGATAGCAACGACGCAGGATAACGGTACCCAGAAAACCAACTACGCCACTGAATACCGAAAAATGAACGCTAAGGCGAACGATTGATCGCGCTATCCCTCACGCACGTATACCGGCGTAAGCGTGCCGACGCGACAGAGCCGAAGCGCCGGCAGAGGCCGGGAGCAGAGGGCAGGCAGCGTGGATTTTTGACGCGTGCCGGTCAAAAAGGGCTCGAGAGTGCGAAATAAACCCGCGGAGGCGATCGGTCGAGTGCGCGGATCAATTAAGTGTGTCAATCGTGGAATCAAGCAAAACCCAGGACATAGGATTACCACCAAGGACTCCTGCAGGACGGGAAAGGGTAAGCTGAGGCCGTAGGCGATAGGAAGATTAGAGAGATGGTGCAGTAGTAGGAGGTAGGGCCCGTAACATAAGGAAAAGTATCTAACTGTTTCTCCCCCCACCCTTCTGGTGCCTTTCGAGACGTTGATTTGCCCCGTCCCTCGTATATTAGAATATTTAGGAATAAAATGTCCAAATAAGTATTGGTGAGTCCACCTCGTTTATGGGATTGTGCATGCATACTTTGGTTCTCGGTAGGCCAGAGGTGGGGCGTGGCGACTTTGTGGTCTGAGTAGAATCCTCTCCTTTTCCTTCGGGAGTCGAATGAAACGACACTGTACGCGGGAAAGCCTAAGGCTGGCACGGTGTTCGCGACTTCGATTCCCCCTCCCCCGTATTCTTCCCTTGTGTTATTTCCTATATTCTGGAGATCCTGCAAACGGTGTTGTACGCGGGAAAGCCTAAGGCTGGCACGACATCCGTGAGCAGTGATCCCCCTCCCCGCTGAGTCCCTCTGCGGTCATATCTACCTCTCCGGGTCCTTTTATACAAATTCTCTGTATGCGGACTGGATCCTGGCGTGACTGAGAGTCTGTACCCCGGCCACTAGACAGGAACTTCCTTACAGATGGCGCCCGAGCAGGGACGGCAGGGAGTAAAGGTGTCTCACGGATCAGTGCCGCGAGATATTGCCTCCGCTTCCTCACGGTAGAAACCGACCTGTCACCGCCCCGTGGTTGCCCCTAATATCAGCAGTGGAAGCAGAGCAAGTGATCCCGTTGTCCGACTCGGAAAGAACCCGATATAATTCGTCGCAGTATCCTAGGAACTAAACAACAGGAAACAAGAAAATAAAAATCAAGCAACAGCAGCAGAGTGCACCGAATCTTTGACCCTCCGACTCAAGTACAGCTGAGGCTGGTTCTCTTTCCCTCCCCTAGCAACAGCGTCGACCCGCAGCCCACACGTGTTGCGAAAATCGGCAACCTCGCATCGACAGGCGCGTGGGCGAAAAAGGGACGGCGAGTGACGCCAAGCAAGTTCGCTAACGGTTTTCGCGGACACGCGGCCGCCGGCGTAGCGACGGGCACGTGGTGAAAATCGGCAACCGCGCATCGACAGACGCGTAGGCGAAAAGGAGACAGCAAGTGACGCCAAGAAGCAAGTATGACCCGGCTGCCCGGCATCGTTAGCGGACGCATCGGAGGAGTTTGGCACAACGCGACCACACGGGAGCAAGGCGACAGGGCGGTCGCTGCAATCACAGGAGCTCAGGAGGAACGGGTAGCGACACGGCTACGTACGCGCCGACGGCGCGGCAGCGGCGACAACGACGAACGTTGGATCGTGGGGCAGCGGCGACACGACCACAGCCACGCGGCGGATCAAGAGCCGACGGCAGAGGACGGTGCCCAGGAGGGCAGCAGCGACGTCGGGGCCAGACAGGAACGCAGTGGCTGCGCGGCGGCAGAACGGTCGGCCCGTGGCCGGACCGAAGACCATATAAGGCGGAGCCCAAGCTGAGATCGGGAGTCAAGTTTGAGCCGTCACCGCGACAACATCGAAAACAAATCAAAGTAAAACCCAAATCCTCGCCAGTATAACATCGTAAAACAAAAGAGAGTCAAGTTCAAGCCGTCACCGCGACAACATCGAGATTAAATAAAAGTAAACCCGAACCTCACCAGCGAGTACATCGTATAACAAAAAGCTAGATCGAGCCTTCGTCGCGGCCCATCTGAAAGTGTCCCGTCGCGAGTATCCTTGTTACGCCCCGTGTCTTATACCAGGATCTGGTGAACCAATACCACGCCGCGTATCCTGCCGCAGGATCAACTATAACCGGTCGCTCTACGAATAAACAGGATCGAACGCCACCATACAGCGAATCCTTTCGCAGGACCAAGTGCCGCCGTAGCCGATCGCGATAGCCATCCATAGGCATCAACGCACCTTAGCTTCTTAAGCCAAACGCCGCCGTACCCACACGGAATATCCTTTCAAGGATCAACCATAGCTCGAGTCGTGCCTGGCAGCCTTTTGTAGACTTATCCGAGTTTCAAGGACCAGGATGGGCACCCGTTGGATATCCTATCGCCGGAAAGACGAGTTGCAGGGCTTGGCCCGGGTATTCGGACTCGAGGACGCGGGAACAGTGGAGGAACTGCGCGGTCGCATCGCTGGGTTCATATCCAGAGGAGGCCATTCCGAAACCGTGCAGGCAAGGATCGAGGAACTGGATGCTCATTTCGGCAACATTCCCAGCCCAAGGAGCCCGGCCGTGTCGCCAGGAGCTGCAGGGATAGCAAAAGAGGAAGCGAGCGTCGAAGGGAAGCCATCCCTGTTGACGATCCCCGAACCAGCTAGGCCACCCGGACGACGGGCCCCAAGTCACCTGGACGCCAGGAACAGACCACTGAGGATCAGGAGTCACAACGTCCATCCCAGGGTCAACGCCGGTTAACGATTCCGGAATACCCTACCACGGGTCAAGGACTAAGTACCAACGTCACAGGACAACGCGCCACTGCGGCCGAACGCCAGGACGAAGAAAAGCCCCATCAACAAAACTCTATCCGAGAACCCTTGCAGGTGGTCATCACGGAACCATACAACATGCCTCGACGACCAGGTCACGGCATCGCCGGGCCACGCGGTCCCGAAAGTGAACTTTCAACTGCGCGTAACGATCATCAGCCTAGCTTCCTCCAGAGTCAGCGAACCTCGCGCCCCGGATATGGAGAAATTTCGTACTCCCTACTGGCAGATAAGCTCCGTAAATGGGGACTCACCTTCGACGGCCACGCCGACCCGTTGGCCTTCATCGAGCGACTCGAGGAACGCGTAGAGTCGTATGGAGGCAGCCCTGAGCAACTGCCGCGTGCCATAGCAGGTCTCCTGACGGGAAAAGCTGAGGGCTGGTTCAGGACTTTTCACATGCAGGGCCAGAACTGGACAGACTTCCGCAAGGAATTCCTGGAGTTCTTCTTGCCTCCACGGTATTTCCAACGTCTGGAGGACACCCGGCAGGCCCAAGGAGCCCTTCAGGGATTACATGATCGACCTACGTTTGATGATGCAGCGAGCCCGATACACTGAGGATCAGGAACTGGATAGGATGTACGAGAATCTTCGTTCGGAGTACCAGATGTACACCCGGCGACAGGATTTTCGCTCCCTCACGGATCTAACGCAGCGAGTGTCCGCATACGAGACCGCCAGGGACCGTGACGCACCGCGCCCCACCGGAGCGGCGCAGGCCAACAGGATCCGAACCCAGTTTTCGGATAACGGAACACGGCTCAGCGCACCCCAGCGCCCGAGAAACCAGACATCGCGAACCGAGTGATTAGTCAAGAGGAAGAACGACCGATAGATGTGCGACGGGCCTGCCGGAACTGCGGCGAAGACGGACATTTCAGCAGCGCGTGTTCCAACCGGCAGAAACTATTCTGTTGGGAATGCGGCCGCCGGAACGTCCGGACGATCAACTGCTGCCGCAAGATCGAGTCGGGAAACGGCTCGGGTCTCCGTTCGACCGGGATCCGGACGGAGACGCGCACCCAATAACAGGAGAGCCCCACCCATTGAGGATGACTGGGGGCAGGATCGCAGCTCTGGTGACCATCGAGGGTAAGGTCTTCTCAGCGACCCTCGACACTGGCGCAACGCGATCATTCGTCAGCCAACGGATGGCTGAAGAAATAGGGACACACGAGAACAGGCGGACAGTGAGTACCAGGATCTGCCTAGCAGACGGAACAAAGAAGGAAATCACACAGGCCATAAGAACGACGATACGCCTTGACCAGCTGGAAACCCAGGTATTTCTCCTAGTATTGCCTACCATCCTCGACGACATCATCTTGGGACTCGACTTCTTATGTGGCATCCGAGCCAGGATTCACTGCGGACGAGCCTATCTGCAACTAAAGTTACACCAGGAACCTCCACGTACTCGCCCCGAAACCACCGCCTCGCCGCACCGGCGGTCGATAACCTTCACCGATCCTTTAATCACCACTACGACGCCTACAAAAGACCCCCCGGCCTCAACTACGCACACCGCCCCAGAGCCAATACTCAAAACCTACCAGACGAAACACAAGGACCCAGCCAGGAACACTCCGTCTCCCCTCCAAAGGAGGCCAAGCCCGGATAGGACGGTGGAGACCGCACCCATGATGAGTTCCATCATGACCAGTCCCCTCGTTCTTGACCAGGCTGCAAGTGCGAGGCTGCAAGGACAAAGCAACGACAACGGATTTCGGCAGAGATAGCTGTGACTCCGCTGGACAAATTCAGGGCCAGCTCATCTAACTGGAAATCATCTTCATCGCCATGTCAACGTCAATCGATTTCGGCAGAGATAGCTGCGACTCCGCTGGATCAATCCAGGGCCAGCTCATCTAACTGGAAATCATCTTCATCGCCATGCCAAGACACGGATTTCCAGAGATAGCTGCGACTCCGCTGGATCAATCCCAGGGCCAGCTCATCTAACTGGAAATCATCTTCATCGCCATGCCAACGACAACGGATTTCGGCAGAGATAGCTGTGACTCCGCTGGATCAATCCAGGGCCAGCTCATCTAACTGGAAATCATCTTCATCGCCATGCCAACGACAACGGATTTCGGCAGAGATAGCTGCGACTCCGCTGGATCAATCCAGGGCCAGCTCATCTAACTGGAAATCATCTTCATCGCCATGCCAACGACAACGGATTTCTGCAGAGATAGCTGCGACTCCGCTGGATCAATCCAGCCAGGGCCAGCTCATCTAACTGGAAATCATCTTCATCGCCATGCCAACGACAACGGATTTCGGCAGAGATAGCTGTGACTCCGCTGGATCAATCCAGGGCCAGCTCATCTAACTGGAAATCATCTTCATCGCCATGCCAACGACAACGGATTTCGGCAGAGATAGCTGCGACTCCGCTGGATCAATCCAGGGCCAGCTCATCTAACTGGAAATCATCTTCATCGCCATGCCAACGACAACGGATTTCGTCAGAGATAGCTGCGACTCCGCTGGATCAATCCAGGGCCAGCTCATCTAACTGGAAATCATCTTCATCGCCATGCCAACGACAACGGATTTCGGCAGAGATAGCTGTGACTCCGCTGGATCAATCCAGGGCCAGCTCATCTAACTGGAAATCATCTTCATCGCCATGCCAACGACAACGGATTTCGGCAGAGATAGCTGCGACTCCGCTGGATCAATCCAGGGCCAGCTCATCTAACTGGAAATCATCTTCATCGCCATGCCAACGACAACGGATTTCCGAACCGGACTCAGGGATAGCCGCGACTCCGCTGCGGAGCGGTAACCACTACGCGACCCCCGCCCACTACAACCAATCGTGAGGGCCCAGAAGGACCAGCGGAACAGGTAACAGCGCTGACGATCACAGGGACAACCAGACGTTAACAAGGAAACCAACGAAGCCTCACCCTGACGCACCGGAGGGAACCGAGCCAAGCGAACCAGCCAAGAGACGCCGAGCCCCGCCCCGATCAGTTGATCATGGCGGAGAGACGACCCCGGACTACCGATTGGAACCCCTAGCCGACGCCGCCATAGCACGGGAACGGAACCCATTCCGAGCCGTGATACCAAAGGACTTCGACGAAGTAATCCTGGCCCACATCACAGCATCCCAATTGGAGGAGATCTCGCCTCTTCAAACATCCTCGAATGGTACACAAGCGCCTACACCCTGGGCGGCAGAATTCTTAGAAAAGGAACTGGCCAAGTTCGGAGGACTAGCCGGGGTCTCACACATCGCCGAGCACACGGTCACCGTGAGGGACAACAAACCAATTAAGCAGCGGTACTTCCCCAAGAACCCAGCAATGCAAAGTATCATCGACGCTCAGGTAAACGAACTTCTGCGAGCCGGGCAGATTGAACCTTCGAAGAGCCCCCACAGCGCACCTATTGTGCTCGTGGGGAAGAAAACAGGGGAAATGAGGATGTGCGTGGACTTTCGCCAACTCAACGCCCGGTCGATACCCGACGCCTACCCGTTGCCGAGGATAAACCACATCCTCGAGAAACTCCGCAATGCCAGCTACATCTCGACATTGGACCTAAAGAACGGCTATTGGCAGATCCCCATGGCCCAAGGAAGCAGGGAGTACACGGCGTTTACTGTTCCAGGCAGAGGACTTTTTCAATGGACGGTGATGCCATTCGGCCTCCACTCCGCGTCAGCAACATTCCAACGAGCACTCGACAGCTTCATAGGGCCGGCCATGGAACCTTACGCCTTCGCTTATCTCGATGACATTATCGTCATCGGGGCAACGTTGGAAGAGCACGTCGAAAACCTACGAGAGGTATTCCGTCGCTTACGGGAGCCCAATCTCCGTCTGAATAGGAACAAGTGCAGTTTCTTTCAGAAAAGCACCTTCTTTGTGTACCTTGGACACGTTATCAGCGAGAAAGGGATCCACACCGATCCGGACAAGATAGCCGCGGTACAGAATTTAACACCCCCGAACACGATCAAGGAATTGAGGCGCTGTATAGGAATGGCCTCGTGGTATCGACGTTTCGTACCAAACTTCGCCACGATGGTCCAGCTTATGACCAGCCTTCTCAAAAAGGACAAGAAATGGGAATGGACGGAGGAGCAACAGCAAGCATTCGAGGATCTAAAAGAGAAGTTGACCCAAGCCCCAGTGTTAGCATGCCCCGACTTCTCGGAAAAATTCACCCTGCAGACTGACGCCAGCGCCTATGGTATCGGAGCCGTACTGACTCAACAGATCGCCGGAGAAGAAAGAGTCATTGCCTACGCCAGTCGCCGCCTGTTAAAAGCGGAGGAGAATTATTCTGCAACGGAGAAGGAGTGCTTGGCAATAGTCTGGGCGATCAGGAAACTACGCTGCTACCTCGAGGGGTATCACTTCGATGTCATCACGGATCATTTAGCGTTGAAATGGCTCAACACCATCAACAACCCGACAGGCCGTATCGCGCGCTGTGCGCTGGAGCTCCAGCAATATCGCTTCGACATCCATTACAGACGCGGAAGTCAAAACGTCGTAGCGGACGCACTGTCACGCCAACCTATAGACACGTTGCAACGAGTTCACGAGGCTGCACCCCCGTGCTCTTGGCTACGCCGCCTGCTGAAACGGATCCAGGAACAACCAGAGAGGAGTTCAGAGTTCATCATCGAGAGTGGACAGATCTACAGACGATCAGGCAATCGCCCGGAAGAAGAAGACCCCATACAATGGAAGCTCTGTGTAGACAGCGAGCAACGCCAAAGAGTACTCCTGGAGTGTCATGATCACCCCACGGCAGGGCACCTCGGGATTCGGAAAACAGCGACCCGCGTGACACAACGGTACTACTGGCCAGGACTCTACAGGGACGTGACCAAGTATGTCCAACGTTGTGAGAAGTGCCAAAAGTTCAAGGTGAGCCAGAAGAAACCCGCCGGATACATGCACACCCGTCAAGCTAAGGGCCCCTTCGATATCTTGTGTGCGGACTTCGTAGGACCCCTCCCCCGGTCAAAACACGGCAATACAATGCTGCTCGTGTTCTTTGATGCCTTCAGCAAATGGGTGGAACTGGTGCCCATACGCAAAGCCACCTCTGCCCAGCTGGAGAAGGCCTTCAGGGAGCATATCTTGAGTCGGTTCGGGACGCCTCGAAAGTTCGTATGCGACAACGGGACTCAGTTCACCAGTCGATCCTTCAGAAACTTCTGCAAGTTAGCCGGGATAGAGCTCGAGTACACTGCCCCCTATACTCCGCAACAAAACCCCACTGAACGGGCGAACCGCACCATAAAAACTATGATCGCCCAGTACATTGAAGGAGACCAGCGCACATGGGACGTTCTTCTGCCAGAGCTGAACCTAGCTATCAACACGAGTACTTCCGACACCACGGGGTTCAGCCCCGCTTTCTTGGTGTTGGTCCGGGAACCACGACTCCCAGGGGCACTCTACGACGAAGTCACCACGGGACCAGGAGAGGAGACTGAAGCAGCCAACAACAAAGCAACACGACTCAAGGAAATCTTCAAGGTGGTCCAGGAAAACACACAACGAGCAACGCAAGCACAGCAGAAGACCTACAACCTTAGAAGACGCGAATGGCGACCCCACATCGGAGAGCTGGTTCTATTAAAGCAGCATCACTTGTCCAGGGCGATGGATAATTTCGCCGCCAAGCTCGCTCCCAAGTACGAGGGGCCGTACACCGTAACCAAATTTCTCTCTCCCAACATAGTTCGCCTTCAACAACGCCACGGAAGACAACGGAAGACGGCCAGCCTGGCTGACCTCAAGGCATATTATGCCGGGGATCCCGACGACCGCCAACCTGCGGCCAACGAGGACGACGCCAGTCCGGCGGCGCTACCGATACCCGGATAGACGCAAATTCGCAAGGGCCACTTACGGCGGCTCGCCGTCATAACGTCTTTGCCCCCGTAAGGGGGTATAAAACAACATTGTACGAAGCCGTAAGCTACGTTTAGATCCCCCTTCGGGATTAGACTTAAGTTATTTCCCCAATGTAAATTGCACCATCAGGCAGGCTAGGTAAACGTAGGAAAGGTCATAGGCAGGTATTAATCTTTTGAGGGTTCCCCATCCACAGATTGGCAACGATGAAACGAGTACGCAACAACGGGGTCCCGCCTCCGAGGGCCGAAGGGCAACGAGAAGGCCACTCCGGAGGAATAACGCCCACACGCACTTCAGCTACGATGACCGCATCACCACTCGCCATACCAACGATCGCGTCTTCACCGACTACACCACCATTAACAACGCCATCGTCAATAACGCCGCCACGGAGCACTTCAGCATCCCTACGGACCGCCACGAACGCAAGACTTCTCGCCGACACCAGGGACCGCAGCCCCGCTTCCAGAACGGGACCCCACACTCCGTACGTTCTTCCGGGAGAGATAAGAATGCCATGGGTGGAGTACGACCAACCGTCGACGTCACAAGCGGCACTGAGGCGGATGTGTAACGCCATACCAAGCCGGCCGCCGGTAGTCCAGCTCGCACCACCAGGAGCCAAAACGGCCTCCGGCCGAAAATCGCCGCCGCCCAAAGTAGATGCTCGGCGATATAGCCAGCTACATTTCGGGCAGATACAGGAAGGGCCGAGACAGCGACGCCCGATGAGCCCCCTTCCGGGCCAAACTCCACTAGCTCCGAGGCCAGCTCGGGCGACGCAGAGGACGTCTCCAGTACGGAGGACATGTCCGCTGTCAATCTCGAGCCCGCTGGGGTTCTCCTGGTCGATAGAAGACTCACAAGAGGACTTCCTTGTCAGTGGTGTAGACACCGCGGAAGCAGAACAGCAACAAGAGGAGGCCCAGAGAGCGAATGCCGAAAGAGACGCCGCTGTCCGGGAGGGAGCCGTGAGTAGTGAAGCCTCTGCTGAGGCTGACGGCCTGCGGACACCCTCATTCAGTCCCCAGAACTAGATGTTTCCGTGGTTGCTTGGACCGGATCGCCCGTACAGCCGCAACGAGGAAGGATGGTCCAACGAGGATCTATCGGTCATCATTGTCTCCAGTGAAGGAGAGGAGAGCAGACCCGCTTCAACGGACGACCAGACCGCGTCGGGAGACGGCAGCGAGGACGTAACCCTCATCATCGTGTCTAGCGACGAAGAGCAGGATAGCATCACTCCAACGAGGAACCGGAGCGCAACAGCAGAACTCGGCGGGCATCAGCCTGTCATAATCCTGTCTAGCGACGAGGAAGACGACGACCTCGGGTCTCGCCCGGACACCAAGCCGTCGGCCGCCTGGCGTAAGCCGCGGAGTGCGTCGGGAAGGACACCGATCGTAGTCCTCTCTAGCGACGAAGACGAGGCCCACGGAAG
Source organism: Drosophila algonquin (assembly GCA_035041765.1). Classification (NCBI taxonomy): domain Eukaryota; kingdom Metazoa; phylum Arthropoda; class Insecta; order Diptera; family Drosophilidae; genus Drosophila; species Drosophila algonquin. The sequence goes on along the minus strand of JAWNKY010001543.1, from coordinate 8,265 downwards.
GCCGGCGACCACAGCCCAGAAGATGCCAAAGCCGGAGGACCCGAACAAAGCGCCGAACGGGCAAGCCGACGAGAGCGACCTCTCATTCGAGCTCGAAGAGCCGGCCGCTGGAGTCTTGATGGCCTTGATCGATGAAATCCCGGGAGCGTTGGACGTCCAGGCTGAGTCCGAGTGGCCCCAGGCACCCGTCGACTGGAGAGTGGACACGCCCGACCGACGTCTCCCACAGGGGATTATCGACCGGGTGGAGGCGATGGAGGGAGGCAGTCGTAGACGGCGGCTGGTATGGACAGAGGAGGGGCAGCGCTTCCGCGTGTCCCGCAACACATGGGGCCAGGTCAACGTCACAACTCGTCCTCCCCGAGGAAAGGAGGGAGTGTGAGGAAGTGTTCCCTCACAACGGGGGAACGTCCACCTTCGCCCAGGAGGCGTAGGGTGATGGCCCAGAAGAGGGCTGAGACCGAGCGGGCCAAAGTCCGCCGATCTCAAGTTTAAGTTTTATTATTCACCGGCTGGAGCCTAATTATTGTTTGATTTTTCTTTAGTATGTAATCCCCTTCGTTATCTTTTTCATATATTTAGTAATAAGTTAGGATTAAATAAAGTAGGAAGTAAGTAGAGAAAACGCAGGTTTCATTGTGACAAAGGGGGGTAACACAGCCCAACGCCCCTAATCCCCCTTCGAGAGAAAACGACGACGCCACAGAACAACAGCAACGAAGGGAAAACTACAACGCCACAGAACAACAGCAGCGGAGAGAAAACGACGACGCCACAGAACAACAGCAACGGAGAGAAAACTACAACGCCACAGAACAACAGCAACGGAGAGAAAACGACGACGCGACAGAACAACAGCAATGAAGAGAGAACGACAGATAGCAACGACGCAGGATAACGGTACCCAGAAAACCAACCACGCCACTGAATACCAAAAAATGAACGCGAAGGCGAACGATTGATCGCGCTATCCCTCACGCACGTATACCGGCGTAAGCGTGCCGACGCGACAGAGCCGAAGCGCCGGCAGAGGCCGGGAGCAGAGGGCAGGCAGCGTGGATTTTTGACGCGTGCCGGTCAAAAAGGGCTCGAGAGTGCGAAATAAACCCCGGAGGCGATCGGTCGAGTGCGCGGATCAATTAAGTGTGTCAATCGTGGAATCAAGTAAAACCCAGGACATAGGATTACCACCAAGGACTCCTGCAGGACGGGAAAGGGTAAGCTGAGGCCGTAGGCGATAGGAGGATTAGAGAGATGGTGCAGTAGTAGGAGGTAGGGCCCGTAACATAAGGAAAAGTATCTAACTGTTTCTCCCCCCACCCTTCTGGTGCCTTTCGAGACGTTGATTTGCCCCGTCCCTCGTATATTAGAATATTTAGGAATAAAATGTCCAAATAAGTATCGGTGAGTCCACCTCGTTTATGGGATTGCGCATGGATACTTGGGTTCTCGGTAGGCCAGAGGGTGGGCGTGGCGACTTTGTGGTCTGAGTAGAATCCTCTCCTTTTCCTTCGGGAGTCGAATGAAACGACACTGTACCCGGGAAAGCCTAAGGCTGGCACGGTGTTCGCGACTTCGATTCCCCCTCCCCCGTATTCTTCCCTTGTGTTATTTCCTATATTCTGGAGATCCTGCAAACGGTGTTGTACGCGGGAAAGCCTAAGGCTGGCACGACATCCGTGAGCAGTGATCCCCCTCCCCGCTGAGTCCCCCTTTCCCAAAGATCGCGTCTGTCGCCACGTGGGTGCTAGGAAGGGGCGTGTCGCTCGTCACTCCGCGCTCCTGTCTACCTCTCCGGGTCCTTTTATACAAATTCTCTGTATGCGGACTGGATCCTGGCGTGACTGAGAGTCTGTACCCCGGCCACTAGACAGGAACTTCCTTACAGGGGCGAGCCTATGTGGTCGCCTCTGCACCGTCTTATTAGGATCAATTAATCTTATTTTCATTTCACCCGTCCCCACAGTGGTACAAGGTGTTCCATTAATGAAAGCCGCAGAATAATGTTCAAGTAATTCAATCAACTTATCTCTATTCTTATCGATTAAATCAGTATTAACATTAGTGGGGTGGTATGGCACTTCATATGCTGCACATATATTGACTACTTTGGACTTTATGACTTCAAACTAATCACACGAAAGTAAAACGTTAAAACCTTGTGTGAGAATTTCGCGCCCAATTATGATATCGTTTTGTAGCTCTTTGTCCTGCACTGTATGGAATAGTATTTCGATAGCGTTTTCATTTATAATGACATCACTGAGAATTTGCAATGTACTGTATATGCCTGAATTACCAATACCTTTTAACATTAGGGTAAAATAGGTAGTTATGGACAGTCGGTAGTTGTGGACACCCCTGTGCAACTTTTGACACAGAGCAGATTTGACAGATCTGACAAATGTCATGTGTGCGCCATAGAAGCACGATGTTTTTGTGCCAAATACCAAAGTGAACAGACGCGTCTGCTTTGTGCTGCAAACAAATTATTTTTTTTACCTCGAAAAAATCACAAAAGTTTCTTTGAACGTTTTTTAAAGTGTCACCGTGTGAAGTGTGTTAAGTGAGAAGGTGAGTGCAATGGATTTTTTTACGCGAAATTTAGTTTTCTTTGAGATTCAATACCGGGTTCGGACACAATCTACACAGCAAACATTTTTTTCATATGATTTCAAAATGGCTGCTCAAGGGAGTTGTGGACACTTGAATGTCGGGAGTTGTGGACACCCAATTTTTTTTTGGCAAATCGTGAAATATTGTTGTTGATGTCAATATAAATTATTTTAATAGTGTTTTATGCATTTTTTCGATGTTTTTAGCCATGTCGTCGAAGAAAAATTCAAAAAAATCGTCCGATTTAACGGGAATTGATTTTAATGCGCTGACAAATGCCATTAAACGATGCTTGGTGGAATGCGCGAATTGTGCTTCTGACGTGGAATGATGCCCTCTCTCGTTATTCTTTTTGCCATTGATGGCCTTTAAAATTAATAAAGTTTCATTATTGATTCATTTCATTGCGTTTAACTTCATACTTTCTATATTTAAGCTCATTTTACAAAGGTGTCCACAACCCCCCACCAAAAAAAAATATCGCAAAAATGACCATTTCACAAAAAATTTGATAATTTTCAATGGGAGATATCAATGTAATTCTTTAAAAACTAGTTAGCTGAGGTTTCTAGCTTTCCATTGATATGCATACATATATGCGGACATATGCATATGCCCCAGGTAAAAATATATGATTGAAAAACAAAACTATGTCCACAACTGCCTACCTTCCCCTACAAATTGTAATTTACAATATTATTAATGCGCTTCCCTGATAATTTGATACCGACACACTCTCTAATCAGAGAACATTCAGCTCCTTAGTCAAAACAAATCGGATAGATCATACCTCACTGTGTCATACTTCCCTTCGGCTCTGACACAAAGCACTGGTTAATACTCTTCTGTTGGATAGGTCCAGATTTGACAGCACTCGGCTCCCTTAAGCATTTGTTGGCAAAATGTCCACGTTGTCCACACCGGTAGCAGGTCACATTCTCTTTCTGCGGCTGCATCTCTCCTTTGAAACCGCTTCCACCCTGGCGTGGCTTAGCTCGGCAGTGTGCCATCTTGTGTCCAGACTTGTAGTTTACTACGGGTCGTGATGTTCGAAGTGAAAACAGTTCGCTGCAGGCGGCTGTCAATATTCGCCATATGCACCAACACTGTAGATACTGCGATCTCTTCTATTTCCATCTACCGCCATTTTGACATCAGCAAAGTCACCATACTTGCATATACTGAATAGCATTCACCGGCAGAGGGGCGGCTTTGCAAAAGGTTCGACAAAATGGCGGCCGGCGTCTTCTCACTCTCATACCGCTGCTTGAAAAGTTGCTTGAACTGCTCCCACTGTATGCCAGCGTAACACACTTGGGTTAGCCATTTCGAAGCACTGCCCTCCATACAATTGCTTAGCGCCATGATGAGCCCGCTTCCAGTTAGCGGCTGCTCTGCCAGAATGATATCAGCAGTCATGCACCATTGCGCAGCGTCGTCGCAGGCACCCTCCGGATTAAACTTGGGCAAAGTGACGCCAACCTTCTGAACGGGGGCTGAGGCCTGCATGACTTTTGCCAATTCAAACACCACACGCCACTGCTCCTCAGATATTGTAGGAGTAGGCACAGATCCCACTTCTGATGTCGAGGTGAAAGAGGTAGTTTAGTTCCCATCTGGATTTTCAGTGTTCATTGTCTTGATTTTGTTACTAGAGGACGCACAAATAGCCGAATTTCTCTGTGTCAACTGCCTGGGCAGACTTCCAAAAACTGAGTGTACAGCAAGAATCGAGAACAAGCTCTTTCAGCCTCTCATTATCCATAACACAATTGTCTGTACCTCTCTCAAATTATCTCTCTCTCTTTATCTACCCAGGCCAGCAGAGTAACACGCTCATGCGCCTCTCTCTCAATTCCGTCCCTCCTTCATTACACATCATCTCCTTCTCTAACACCAATACAAATATGAGACAGCCCGTGTCTGAAACGGAGCGTCGAAGCTAGGAGGCAAGCAGTAACCGATAACCAACGGTAAAGTGCAAAGAAGACACGAAAGGGACTCAGCGAGCACGCTGACAGAGAATAACCGAAAATACACTGCAAACAATTCTAAGACCCGACATACATATGTACATATGTACGTAGCCAATCTAAATGTTTTTTTTTTATTGTGGCTATAATAATGATCCGATATGATCCCGATTCGACAATCTGGTAGATATGATTATTTTCCATGATTCTGCGTTTTTGGTTTTCTCGTATCTTAAAAATTGTGGATTCCACAGATTTTCGTCCTCTGTGGAGGCGGAAAGGGGCGTGGCAAAATTTTGAAATAAACTCGTGCTGAATTGATATCACAGGAGCTTGGATAGAAAGTTTGGTTGCTCTAGCTCTTATAGTCTCTGAGATCTAGGCGCTCATTTGGACGAATAGGCAAAACAGACAGGGTCGCGTGTGAGAGAGAGCGAGAGAGAGCGAGAGGGAACGATGACTTTCGAAATGGTTTTCTTCATTGTGGCTATAATAATGGTCCGATCTTATCCAGATTCAACACTCTGATAGAAATGGTCATCATCTATGATTCTGCGTTTTTAGTTTTATCGTATCTTCAAAACTGTGTAAGCCACAGACTTTCGTCCTTTGTGCGGGCGGAAAAGGGCGGGGCGAAATTTTGAAGTACACTTGGAGTAGTGATAACAGAGGAGACTGGATACAACATTTTGTTGTTCTACCTTTAATAGTCTCTGAGATATAGGCACTAATGAAGACGAACGGACGGACAGATGGACAAACAGACATGGTTATATCGACTCGGCTATTAATGCTGATCAAAAATATATATACTTTATGGGGTCGGAAACGCTTCCTTCTGGGCGTTACACACAACCGTTATCCCCACAAATATCATATACCCCTTTCTCTTCGAGTACCGGGTATAAAAATGTTTCCGATAAGTTAGTTGCAATAGGTTCGTTTTTTCCCAAGAGATTGCTCGAAAGCCTAGATCATTAGAAGAGATATACCATTGGAAGGCACATAGTTTAGGCAGTTTCTTTTATATACAGGGATTGTAGTTCTTCATGGGGAAATTCACGATAATTTATATTATTTATTTCTTTTACTTCACTGCGCATATCGCATGTTGTGCTTTCCAATGTTGCGAGAAAAAAATCTTTCCAGTGCGCAACCCGTGCTAGATCTTCTTGTTTATAATTTTCCTAACTTATTTGGTAAAAATAGCCTTTCGTACAATGTGCAAAGTCTTGTACACATAAGGAAAACAATAGAGCAAGTAGGTGACCCTACTTCAGGGTCGTCATACTCATTTGATAATTATTTACAGGGCCATTTAATAAGACAGAACGCAAAATTGTAGGAGCTAGATGTTATTTTAAAGGGTGAATTTTAAGTTCTGTGAAACCAGACAATTGTTGTTTTATTAAAGATTATATTCCTTTGATAATAACATCGTTTTCTGATGAGAGCTTTTTCATAGGTCGAAGATTTTCTAATAAATATAGTTTTTACGATGAGCCTCTAGATTCGACAAGTTTGGGGGTTTACATGGTAGATATTGACGACTATGGGGTAGTGGAGAGATTCCCTTAAAATATTTAGGGTGTAAGGGACTTTGTATTCCATTCGGAAATAGGTTAGTTGTTATGCCACTGCTGCATTTATATTAATTATTTATAAATTACTATTAGTTTTTTTCAATTATTATATATTATATAGTTAATATTATTATATATACAGTGGCGAGCACTTGCGGATAAAGTTTCGATATTGTGACATTGAGTGGCTGTAAAACCCAGAAAAATGCATTAATCGATTCAAAATTTTTAACAAAAATCCTTTAATAATATATAAAACGAAAAACAAAATATTTAATTCATTATCTCCTCCTTAGCTCAAACAATCGAGAAAAAACTCAAAAATGAGCAAGTATCCACTTTTGCATGTTTCGATAGTTTGTCGATTTTTTGTTCGAAAGCAACCGATAAAGGGAATTCCTTGAAATTCTAGTACTGACAATGCTTAGGGTAATGTTTTGCATTAAAATCGTCAAATTTTGACTAAGCCAAAAGCTCTGATTTCCTTTTTTACCGGATAAATCTACTCAAGCAGAAAAATTAGGAAAATTAGTCAAAATGTAGAAAACCAAGTGGTGGAAATGACCAAAATCATTTTTTCCGTTAGCGATATTGGAAAAGAATTGGGAATTGGCCATCGAACAGTGCTTCAGGTGAAGAAGTGGCGAATTATAAGCCCACCTGAGCCGAAAAAATGACTGCTGACCGATAGAGATGCTCGATCTATGGAACGGATAATGATGAACCGACCGAGGACAACACCAATACAAGCTGCAGCTTCCTTGAATAAACCTGTTAGTGAGTGGACAGCACGCCGGACGCTTCGCAGGATCGGCCTAACAGCTGCTATTAAGCAGAAGAAACCTGCGCTCTCAGCGAAGAATGTTGCAGCACGGCTTAAATTCTGCAAGGAACACAGGAATTGGAGTGTGGATTATTGGAAGAGGGTGATTTGGTCAGATGAGACCAAAATCAATCGATTTCAATCGGATGGAAAGGAGTATTACTGGCATCGACCTCATGAGAAACTTCAAAACATCAAGTGAAAGAAACCATGAAACATGGAGGAGGCGGCTTGATGGTTTGGGGGTGCTTCACCTGGTGGAACGTCGGTCCATTGGTCCGAATAAATGGCATAATGAAAAAGGAAGACTACCTACAATTTTTGGAATCCAATCATCCTGATTTTGTAGATGAGAGTGCATATCCTGAGAGCGAGGTTATTTTTCAACAGGACGGCGATCCGAAACACACGGCCAAAACGGTCAAGGAATGGCTCAATAGTCAAAATTTTTTGAAGATGCAGTGGCCGGCTTAAAGCCCAGATCTGAATCCGATAGAAAACCTATGGGCTCTGTTGAAGAAACAACTGTTGCGTTACGATAGTCCGCCAAGGACAATGGATGAGCTGATAGACGGACTGATAGAGAAATTGGTGAAGAGCATGCCCAGGCGCATTGATAGCGTTATTAAAGCCAAACCCTTTGGACCAAATATTAAAAAAGTGCCTAAGTATATGTGTAAGTTTTGTTAAACAAGCAAAAGTGTATACTTGCTCATTTTTGAGTATTTTTTCGATTGTTCGAGCTAAGGAGGAGATAATGAATTAAATATTTTGTTTTTCGTTTTATATATTATTAAAGGATTTTTGTTAAAGATGTTGAATCGATAAATGCATTTTTCTGGGTTTTACAGCCACTCAAAGTCACAATATCGAAAATGTATCCGCATGTGCTCGCCAAAAATATCAAAGATAATATTTTTAACAGATTAATGCATTACGTCAGTGCCTGCATCCGGCACAGTGGGGCAAAACCTAAAAAACATTTTCACCGACGCGGTTGGTTTTGAGTACAATGTGGATAGGGTGCTTGGTAAAAGGTGCCTAAGATTGTTGGATCATTTTTACAACGCGCTCATTGGTAAGTATCAATGCAAAATCCAATTTTAAATAACAGTATTTAAAATATATCTTCAATTATATTTTCTGCATCAATTGAAATGGGAGAGCCAGGACCGGGGCACAACCACCTACGCCGTGCTTTGCACCTTCAAAAGAAGCGGGTGATCGCAAAAAAATAATAAAAATAAATCTAGTATTTAATTTATTATAG
>JAWNKY010001533.1:0-39608 GCA_035041765.1 Drosophila algonquin | reverse complement strand
GACCCCCGCCAAATAGTGGCTTGCCAAATAGCCAAATAAACAAAATTGTTATTGTAAATTCTTCCGCTTGCTTGCCCTACTAAACGCTCTCTCAAAGCTCGCTCTGCTCTTTATTATCTATGCTCGGCGTTATCTATGTTTGCCGAGCGAAGCGAAGCTGCGCCCAGCGATCGGAGCGGCAATGCTCGAAATGAGAAAGGCAAGCAAGGGCCACTCACCGTTTAGACTTCAGCTAATAAACAACTATTCGCAACTTTATTTCTGCGCCGCGTAATATTTACTTGAATAATTATTCGGCCGATCGGGGATAAAATGCATTATACTCACATACAATTTGGTAACTCCGACGTGATCGTCTGAATAGCGGAGTCAAATATAACATTCGAAAGCCTCAACAAAATTTTCGGCGTTTTCCGCACAATTCGGTGCCAAAACCTATATACATATTTACACCGTTGCTGGCTTTACAGTTTGTCGTCGCAGCAGTTCGGTCAGTCCAGTGCATTGGGCAGGGCAGTGAACTAACCAACACATACAAACGCAGCACAAAGCGGTATCGGACAGCTCGCACAGCTACATCGATTAGCTGTAATCCCTTTGCTTGCGGTTCTCGCGAGTTTCGTTTATACATATACAGGGTGCTTTTTCTCTCGTACTAAGTGGTTTCGTAAAACCCCAACATGGCAGAACCTGAGCCAAATAATGTCGCGAATGCGGTAATGCCCAGTGACATTGATTTTTGTAGGCAAAAGGCGGAGGCAATCGCGCGTCAATTAAATGCCATAGACAGGTTTCTCACCAAGGAAGAGCTGGCTGATCTGGATGAAACGGAGCTTCAAGCTCGCATAGAGCAGAACGGGCAAATGAATGCGGATTTTGGTGCCGCTCAAACGAGCCTTGAAGGGCTAGACTTACTGCAGTTAGCCTGACGCCCGACTGGACTTCGCCAATATTTACATCAAGGTCAGGTCCAAGCTGTCACGGGAGTTGGCGGTTTCTCGCACGGTTAATGCTGCGCATTCCACGGCGCGGCACCCTCTCGAGGAGCATTCATCTGCGTTTGCCTATGACGTTATTGGCCGTTCTCGGCTGCCTGAGTTGCAGCTCCCGCGATTTGGTGGGGACTATATGGATTCGCCAGAATCCCACTCGATGTTTACGACAATGGTGCACAATGATTCACGTATACCAGTCATCGAGAAATTCCAATATTTACGTGGACGCCTAGATGGACCTGCGCTGGATACGATTCGTTCTTTGGGTCTTTCTCAGGAAAATTATGAAGAGGCGTTAAATTTATTAAAGTTGTGATTCGATAATAAGCTTATGCATTTTCAGGCACACATAAAGGCTAGTTTCGGGCTGCAAGGGGTGGATAAGAGCTCGGATATCGGTTTGCGTGCGATCAGCGACAAAATCAACGAGCATTTACGTTCCCTTCGGACTTTCGAAACACCTCAGGAGATTTCGAATGGGTTGCTCGTTTGCATCGTAAGCAAGAAATTGGATCCCAAGACGCAGGTGAAATGGGAGGAGAGCCTGCCGACCTCAAGATTGCCTCTCTGGTCAGACATGTCCTCATTCTTGGAGAAGAAGTGTCGGATGTTGGAAAATTTGGAATCGACTATGGTAACAAATCAGAGCCAGCAGGTGGGAGAAAATAAATCTATCACCCTTATCACCTACGTTAACGACCATACTAACACCACATGCCATTATTGCAAATCCTCCGATCCTTATATATCCCGATGTCAGGCTTTTTTAAATCTCCCTGTACCGCTGTGTACGCGTTCCTCATCCCAATCAGCATGTGCAATGCATCCTATGGCGCAACGAACCAACTTGGTCTAGTTTGGGATCCCACCACGGCCAATCTTCTGTTCAATTTCGTTCACATCGCGGCCGCTGCAGGCCGAATATCGAAGCGTTCGGTCCTGTCTACACTAGCTAGGTTCTACAATCCTTTAGGACTCATCTCTCCCATTGTCATAAAAGCAACGAGGGGGAACGTTGTGAGCCGCGGCAAGGGCCGTGGCTCTACCTTATACCCGGTACTCAGTCAGTAGATACATACATACATACATTTATGAGCTTACGATTTATGAAATTTATTATATGTTCGCAAAAGGGACGAATTAAATTTTGGGCAAAAAATAATATTTAAAATAAAAAATGAAATCAAACCATTTTTTTAATTTTTATACATGTTTCCATTTATGTTTACCTATGATTTTTGCTTCTACATTTCTACGTGACATGCATAACTACATTTTTCAGACGTGAAAGTGTTTGCGAGTGAGAGAGGGAATGAGTAAGCGCTTGGCAGGCGTTGCGAAGCCACTGAAATTTAATTTGTTCCTTCTGTCCATAATAATGATCCGACCTGATCCAGATTCGGCAATCTGGTAGATACAGTAATTTTCCATGATTCTGCGTTTTTGGTTTACTTTTATATTAAAAATTGTGGATTCCACAGATTTTCGTTCTTTGTGGGGGCGGAAAGGGGCGTGGCAAAATTTTGAAATGCACTTGTGCTGGTTTGATATCACAGGAGCTTGGATAGAAAGTTTGGTTGCTCTAGATCTTATAGTCTCTGAGATCTAGGCGCTCATTTAAACGAATAAGCAAAGCAGACAGGGTGGCGTGTGTTAGAGAGAGCGAGAGGGAACGATGACTTTCGAAATGGTTTTCTTCATTGTAGCTATAAAAATGATCCGATCTGATCCAGATTCAACCCTCTGATAGAAATGGTCATTTTCTATGATTCTGCGGTTTTAGTTTTCTCGTATCTTCAAAATTGTGTACGCCATAGACTTTCGTCCTTTGTGCGGGCGGAAAGAGGCGGGGCGAAATTTTGCAACACATTTAGAGTAGTGTGGTTACACAGGAGACTGGATACAAAATTTGGTTACTCTAGCTTTAATAGTCTCTGAGATATAGGCGCTAATGAAGACGGACGGACGGACAGACGGACAGACAGACATGGCTATATCGACTCGGCTATTGATGCTGATCAAGAATATATATACTTTATGGGGTCGGAAACGCTTCCTTCTTGGCGTTACACACAACCGTTATCCCCACAAATCTAATATACCCTTAAACTCTTCGAGTACCGGGTATAATTAGCAGCTCAAAATTTAAATTTTTAAATTTTATAATGGTTGGTTTCATGATACCATTTGACAATGAGTTCCGTTAAGCTATGTCGTGACGGCAATATTATTGGCTGACGTTGTGATTCTAGAATAGCGATGGCATAATCCAATCTTCCTGCGACAACCAAAACGTCATACGCACTTAGTTTTGGAGAGAGCGTGTAAATTGAACTACTCTTAGAAACTGATTCAGAGTTTTGCAATTTAGCCACCTAGTCTGCGTATACTTGATTTTGTACAATTTTACACAATTCAGATTCAGCAAGGACTAATTCAAGTACGACAGTTATGTACAAATCTCAAGCTCCATTCCATCATACGTTTCAAACGTAAATAGTTTGAGAATCTATTGATATCTACAAACTGGTTAGTTTCTACTATCATTGTGATTTTACGCCATCTGTGAAAGAACCATACTCCATCGTCGGCCAGGTTTTTCATCAAGCAAACATTCGGGACCGCTTATCCACTTGCTTTCAACAGTGTACTTTGGGCAATGGCTAGACTTCGTTGCCTTGTCCGCTGTGTTAAATTTCGTAGGCACCCATTGCCAATCATTTTCAGATGTCGATTCCAGTATTTCGCTAACCCGATGGACAACGAACGGCTTAAACTGTCGGCGATCTGATTTAATCCAAGAAATGACAGTTTTATCCACATCCACGTCGTGACTTTCTAAAATGGTTTTTCTCATAAGTGTACCCAACACTGCTTCTTGTAACTCCAGTCTGGGAATTGATAACATTTTCAACGGTGCGCACCTGGTCTTTCCTGTAATAAAGGCCAATTTCGTATTTCCATCACAAGTAATGCGCCAATATGCTACGGTTGCGAAGGCTTGCTCGCTCGCATTAACGAAAATATGGAACTCTAAATTATCCTTTATTGACAGGAATTCTTGCGTATAGCATCTATCCAATTGAAAATGTTTTACTTGTTCTAACTGAAGTACTCAAATCTTGAATTTGAAAATACATTTTCCGATAATAAATGATTCCAATGTATTCCAATGTATTCAAGATTTTTCCGTGTATCATTAAGTCCGCTAACATTCCGAAGGGATCAAATACAGACATGACTAGACTTAGTAGTTGGCGCTTAGTAGGACACTTCTTTCCTTTTACAATTTCTTTGTCGACATGGTTCAGCTTGAGATCGAATACAAACTTGCCGGACTTACTATCCCATTACATGCCTAAAATCTTGTCTGTTGATTCGTTACTCATTTGGACGGTTGAAGCTATAGAATCGTTTTCCTTCGTATCATTAAGCAGTTCCTGAATTCGATTCGAATTAGATACAAAGCCCCTGAGCTCAAATTTTCCCATCTTATGTACTCACTTGACTTCCTGACTGATTTGAAGGGCTTCTTTTGTTCGGATTTAAAACTAGTAACAAGTAATGCTTGGTCCGAATGGCATCGATTACTTCCTCCCTGAAACATTCAGGGTTTTGTGCGTTTATATTCTTTATATATTGGGCACACCAAGAAGAGCAACTGCTCCAAATATAAGGACAGTCATCTTTTATGTTTCAACCTGAGCATTACGATTGCCATGTCTCCAAAGGAATCTTAAAGAATCCTGATCCTCTTTTCGGACTTGCATTTGTAAAAACATTTCCTTGATACATTTCCGCTCATACTGCAAACTTTCCTTGTCGAAATTTGAAAAGAATCGTCTTCAATGGTGGGTTTTCATCAGGTCCCTTTAAAAGCATAGTATTAAGGGAATATTGATCGTCGCGGCTGCATCGAAAACCGATCTCATTTTCTTGGGCTTGTTTATGTTTACAACACCGAAGTGCGCTAAATACCAGGTCCTTGGTTCCATACGAGCGGCTACTTGCGTATGCTTTTTGAACGAAATCCATTATGGCTTTTTCATATTCTTCCATCTTTCCTAATTCGTGAATTTTGTTCTATACTCCATGCAACCTCTGAAGAGCCATGTTGTAGCTATCTGGGAATTTAACCACATCTTCCTTCCAAAGGAGTCCAGTCTCGTAAAAACCATCTAGCTTTCTAGTTGTGTTCTTTAATATATACCTTGCTCTAGATATATCCGCTGATGGCTTTAGAGGTACCTTTACTCCAAAGTTTTCCGTTGTGATGTAATCTGCTATCATCTCATGGACATCTTGTTCTGAGTTCTTCCTTTGGACATGCATGTAGGACCACCGACAGTCCTGTTAAACCAATCTTTTCGTCTCCATTCGAGCCACATACAAGCAAGCCCAACGGCGATTTAGCTGCAATTAGATTTGTATCTAAATAAATACTTTTGCTGTGGGCTATCAAATGGCAATTATTTATTCGAATTAAAATAATAGGATTAGCTTCTGTATATCCATTTATTGGTAAACTTCTCTCCTGTGTGTATTTTTCAGTAAGTTTCTGAACTTCGACTGACTGCAAGGGTAGATCTGATTGAGTTACTGAATTCCCTGTTATACGTAGCCATTTTTTATCAGCTCCAGGTACTTTAATGCGAAGATTGCATTCCATTGATAAAAACGCTTTGGCGTGATTTTCTATCCGTTTAGAGTCAACTTTCTCTTTGATTCACGTCCGCCCAGCATATCTGCTAACCTCTCGTTTATCAATGAGGCAGACGATACTTCGTCCAAAAATGCGTACGTTCGAATGATCTTGTTATTTGGTCTCACAATTTCTACAGCCAAAACCTTGAAAAGCAATTTTGGAGTGTTTGGCTTAATCGTATTTATTGTAGACTCTTGCGGCTCAACTTTCTCTTCCATTTGAGAGTCGTCTGGGTGTAAAGACACATGGTGCTTCTTCTTGCATCTGTCTTTCTTATACTCGCGTTGGTATTTGCAAATTGTGTCCCTTTCGAAGACAATCATAACACAATCGAAGCTCTTTCACGATTTTCCATTTTTCTTTTTGTCCAGCCTTTAAATACTGTTCACAATTTGTTTAAATAATGTTCACCCTGACATTTATAACATTCCACTTTGTTTCGATTTGGTTATTTTTTGGAAGAATGTAAAATAGATTTTTGTGGACCTTTATATTCACCCTTCGACTGTTTAACGTGAATTGGGCCTGTAATAGTTGCTCTTGCTGTACTTCTGGTCATATTGCTCAGCCAGTTGCTAAAGTTGTCCAAATTGGGATAGGGCTGTATCTGCGATGAATATTCAACCCATTGAATACGTTTGCTAAGTGGCATCTTTCCTACCAAACTTTCTATCAGAGACGGATTTTGTAAATGTGTAAATTTTAAAATGAGTAGCATTATACCCTCTGCACACTGAGTCCGTCAAGGCGGAACGTTGGGATTTTTGACAGACGGTGAAACTCCGATTCACACTAGCACCGTCTACCGTTTACCGTCTAACAGCTGATGACAATAACAAAAACTGAGTTTATGAGGGGAAGATTTTTTTATTTTTGTTTGGAAAAAAATGGATATGAAAGATTTTGCAATTGTTTTAACTATGGTTCAACAGCAAAATATTTTCTTGCAACAACTAATCATGTTGCTGGACGAAAAGGATAAAGATAGCGATTACAGCGGAATAATAATGTGCTGTTGCATACTGCACAATATGTTTAATAAGCACAATAGCGCAATAAACTATAGTTGGGAGCTTCTACCAGCACAGTCTTCCAAATTTATTCCATTTCAATTTACTTCAGGTATAGATTTGCGTATGTGAACATCGGATCTCCAGAAAATTACAACGATTCGACAATATATCTTAGTTCGAGCGTTGCACAACAGATCGAAGCGTCGCCAATATTGAAGGAAAAACACAACAGCTCCATTAATGAGAATTGGATTCTGCTTAATTAAAGTGAGCAACATGAGCTGCGGGATCAGAATTTATCTGCAGACATATTCAGATCTGCCATTGCAAACAAATATAAAATTTTAAAACTTCATTTGATTCATTTTATTTATTTGCATTCTTCTCGCAAAGAATCATAGCATCTCTAACTGAAAATTTTACAAATGCTATTGAAAAACCACCTGGCTCCTTGCCATTTTCTGGAGAATATCAGTTATTTTTGGCTGTCATTGCGTACATATTCGCAGTGAATTCCATTTTTTCATTGTGAATGCCAATTTTCCAGAGTCGCATTCGATAACCATCGGCTAAATATCGCAAAGAAATGTGCGGTTTAGGAACATTTAAAATAGACGGTGGAATAAACTGGGAAATTTCGGAACGGCAAAACCTTACGCACCGTCTAGGAAATAGACGGTAAACGGTAAACGGTGCTCAGTGTGAATAGGCTATTAGCTGACCTCAAAAATGGAACTAAATTATCTACTTTAGAAGCAATACAACAAGCTTTTCTAAATTGTTCTCTGTGACAGGTGCTATTTGATTAATCATATTCATTTGACTGCTAATTAACATTTCTGGCCTTCCATATGTAAACTGTAATCGTTTCATAATAAAATCAACATTTACAGGATTAATTAATAGGCCCTTAACTTCTTCTCTCGCACCTCCTTTCAGACCTTTTTGCAATCTCAACAGATTCTCCCAATTTGTATTGCTACATATATGCATTTGATGATTCTTAAAACATTGTGGAGAATACGGGCCATGACTCTGGGTTGCCATCAAATTCTGGTAAATCTAACAATTTTCGTGGGTTTATATTTCGGGAGTGCTGATATTCAAACAAATTACCATTAATGTCACCATTCAAATTGTCCCCACCAACATTATCAAACCTGTACATACCGCCAATTCTGTCGACATCAATGTTTCGAAAGGGTTGAGTTTCAGCAGCGCTGAAGCCAGAATCATGTGCGCCTATCGTAGCGCCAGAACCATATGCGGCTCCAGTAGCGGGAAGAATGGGTGTGCCTCCAATGGCACCGAGATTGTGTGTGCCCTCAATGGCATCAAGATCGTGTATGCCTCCAATGCCACCGCGATCGTGTGTGCCTCCAATGGCACCGAGATCATGTGCGCCTTCAATCGCACCGAAATTTTGTGTGCCTCTAATGGCACCAAGATTGTTTGTGCCCCCAATGGCACTGTGATCATGTGTGCCTCCAATAGCACCAAGACTGTGTGTGCCCTTAATGGCACCGAGCTTGTCTGCACTTTTATTTGCCGTGATCACCTTGTTGTCTTGCTTGTGCGGGAATTCATTTGGCTGCACCGGGTGTACTAATGTGCGCTTTTCTGCTTCTCCAATTGTTTCACATGCAGATCTAATTTCATTTTTGCACATGATCATCAATCGCTCCTTCAACAACGCGACTTGGTTTGCCTGACCATCAATTTGGCCATTTGTTGATCTTTTATTCTAGATTGATCTTCTTTTATGCTTTTCATCATATCCATTAAATCTCGCAAGGTATCATTTTCCTTTTCCTTTTCGATTCCTTTTCCTTTGGTTTCAACATTGTAATCTCCTTGTCGGATTCCATACTGTCCTCCGAGTTTGGTCCATGGTTCGATCCACGGTTTGCCATCGGTGTAGACGTACCGGCCATATCGCTTGAATCAAATTCTAACTTTTTCTTGCTGCGAAGATTCATCTGTGAGTGTATGTGTAAATTTCATCAAAGTGTGTACGGCGTCGTATGTTCATGTATTTGTGAATTTCACCACTTTGCGAAATAACTCTTGGACGGTCAAAATTACAAAATTAATAAAGATGTTGCCACTCCGTGTGGCAAATAAGAACCACAACACCAAATAGAACCGCTCTTTCCACACACTGGTAATACATTTATTTAAATTTAAGCAAACTTAAACTAGGTAGAGTATGGGTTTATTAATTTGTGTTGTCGTGCCGTCGTTTTCTTCCACACACTGTCTCTTCTTCCTCGTTTTAGTAATCGCAGACGTAACTTCGTGACAATAGTTATTTTCTTGAAATATCGATAGCAGTCTGATAAGTCTAAGGGGTGGGAACATGGTAACAGCTCTTTTTAGGTAATGCAACAGAACAAGCTCAAAACTATAAGAGAGCTTAAGAGTAATATAAGTATGATGCTAAAGCATATCTAATTCATTTAAAATTCAAACTCATATCGATACAAGGTTAACTACCAAGACTGCAGTAGCCTTGGTTGTAGGTCTGGGTGATGTGGTCCCGCCCCGGGATTGGTGCCACGATAGCCGGCACGTGCTTCGAGGTTATATTGACCAATGCCACTCATTGCCCTTGATGTTGGCCGTCTTCCTACTCCGATCTTGCCACTGATGATGACAAGGCTGCGGTATCGTCGGTTGTGGATCCGAGGGATATGATCCGGAGCCGAGACACGTGGCACGGGAGCCTGCAGGAGCTTCGAAGGTATGTGATTCAATGCCTCACGTAGCACCCTTGTGTCTGCCCGTCCTCCAATTCTGATCTTGGCGAGTTTTGGCGACAAAGGCAACTTAGAGTGCACACCCACGAACTTCCATGTCCAATAACTACTCAAGGCTGTCACGGTAAAAAGGTGTGAAGGGCAACGGATAAGAGTTGGATGGTGAGGGCGCTATGGCCAGTACGTGCGTGAGGTGGTTGATGAGGGTGTGGTCATACGTACTGCTGGGTCGATTGGCCAATTTATACCTTTCTGCTGCACACACCTGGTCCAGGCACAATCTTCGCACACTCACTGTTTGATCAATCACCACCGGCACCGCTAACAATACACACTGCTGGGCTTCCGAAAATATGCAATTCCGAGAGAAATTATTCTGGTGCTGGGTACATGCACAGGTGTGGGGGATCAGTTACTTGGGAGCTGAGAGCGTTGAGGTTCCATCTGGATTTCCAATCTCTCCCAGGTTATGTAACTGGTGAAAATTTTCCACACTAGGTGTGCTGAAATGAGTTTCCGTGAGGTTCTCGTAGCTATACTTCACTTGGCCGTAGCTTGCAGATGAATAAAATGCAAGCTCAGAGCGCAAGTCCCATGAGCTTTGAACTTGGAGATAACTTTGATCTTGGCACGTGGAGAGAAGAACTTAACTTGCAGAAGGGTGAGCACAAGCCTCATGAGCTTAGAGTGTGGATACCAAAAGTCCCAAGCTTTGATCTTGGAAAGTTTTTACAAGAACGGTCAGCATGCGTGTGCATGCAAGTAGGGCTAGCGATAACAGCTTTGCAGTAGCTTCTCTGATAATATGCCTACCTGTGCAACATATGCAAGTATTACAGTCGCCTCCGTAAAGAGTGGCCTGGTCCCATACACATGCGGATAGCTGAGGCAACATACAATCCTGACTTCTCGCACCCTTGCAGGAGCTTGAGAAGAACAGGAGGTGTGGCGCGGATCGTAGTTTCGAGGCAAATCCCAGCAAATCCCATTTGGCGAAACCGTGGCGTAGGCGGGGTACACAGCCACAGCGAACTTCAGGCGTTTATTGCCACCCGGGCTCATAGACAATCTCCTGCGGGCCCAGAAGTACTCTATTTCCAAACAGGCGACTATTATGGTCTCGGTGGAATTGTTTGCACTCTGTCTCAAATGAGGATGGAACACTTTGAGATTTATTTTGTATGATTTACTATTTTAGTCCACGAGTAAAAAGCATGGCAACTGCCGAGTTTGAGCTCTCATCGGATAAGGAAGTTCAATGATCAACTCCTGTCAGCTGTCACAATCCCTTAACCCTTTTTATACCCGGTACTCGAAGAGTATAGGAAGCGTTTCCGACCCCATAAAGTATATATATATTCTTGATCAGCATCAAGAGCCGAGTCGATATAGCCATGTCTGTCTGTCCGTCCGTCTGTCCCTCTTCATTAGCGCCTACATCTCAGAGACTACAAAAGCTAGAGCAACCAAACTTTCTATCCAAGCTCCTGTGATATCACTTCAATACAAATGTATTTCAAAATTTTGTCACGCCCCCTCCCGCCCCCACAAAAGACGAAAATCTGTGGAATCCACAATTTTTAAGATATGAGAAAACCAAAAACGCAGAATCATGGAAAATGACCGTGTCTACCAGATTGCCGAATATTGATCAGGTCGAAAAACTATTATAGCCAGAAGGAACAAATTAAATTTCAGTGGCTACGGAACGCCTGCCAAGTGCTTAATCATTCCTCTCTCTCTCTCTCTCGCACACACTTCCACGTCTCGTATGAGTAGTTCTACATGTACAAGCTGATGTTAAAATTATATGTAAACAAAAATGGAAACAGATAACTTTTAATATATCAAAATCTTGAATAGGGTTCGACCTAATTTTTTTAAATGTTCCATTTTGGCCAAAATTTAATGCGTGCCTTTTGCGAACATATAATAAATTACATAAATCGTAAGATCACATATATTCTGACTGAGTACCGGGTATAAAGTCCTTTGCCTTTGCCGCGGCTCACAACGTTCCCTCTCGTTTTAATTTACCATGACCCTGTCAGTTTGGATCGAAGCAACTCTGCATGGCCGCACCTCTGCCTAATAGACCTTAGCTTGGTCCAAGCAACTCTGAAACCGCCTGCTGAAGTTCAAATCCGACGCAAGTTTCGCAACACTATCCAGTCGCTTCAGGCCCCATTACAGGTGAATGTTGGTTGCTTCTAGGCAGTCCATTATGACTTTTGTAGCCTTTTGTAGTTATTAAATGCTCCGGATAAATCTACGAATACTCCTGGTGCATCAGCTTTTGAAAATGCTACGCTGCTCCGTAGCTTTGTTTTGCTGTCGCTACCGCTCTCGTTTTGAACAGAGCCGTAGCAGAGCCATAGTAGAAAATAAAAATTATTTGCTCTGCTGTAGCCGTAGCTTATTCGCACCATTTACTACGGCTATAGCAAGACCAACAATATAAAACGATGTGCTCCGCTCTGTGGAGCGGTAGCCAAAAACTGGGAGCGCGATGGAGCAGATCAAGGGATTGCAGGAAGGATTTCCAAGCCCAGAAGGGGCTGGGAAAAAGCTGGACAAGCTAAGCAAGCTCGGCAGAAGAAGGTGTAGCGCAGTCATCCGTTCCCTCATGGGTCATTTGCTAATAGGTACCCACGCAAACAGTACTGGGCTTCCCGTGTAATGATTTTCGCCGTAGAGACGGGGAAGAGACCGTGGAACACCTGTTCTGTGCTGCGATGCTGAAGCTGAGAGCAGTCCCATCTCTTGGTAAATGTGGTACCGAGCGAAGGGCTTGTTCAATGGGCAAGAGACCTGGCGTGAGCACCTCTCCATCATTGGTATCGCTGCTGGCCGGAGTGAGTTACCTGGAGTTCATGATTGCCACAGCTTCGGCCAACACCGTTCGGACCTCGCCCTCCGCGAGTGCAGCGTCGGTGATCTGCCGGACGACGATAATTTTTGCCGACTTGACAGCCACCGAAGTACGGTGCTCGTGGAGGAAAGAATTTCCACTTCACCTGTTGCTCGGCTGCGACCGTCATAAGGCTGGTCTGTTGCTCCTCGAACGCTTCATGCAGCCTCCTCAGCTCGTTCCGCACTTTGACGAAACTGGTCCCGCTGTCGGAATACATCTTCCGAGGAACGCCACGTCTTGCGATGAAACTTTTGATTGATATAAGAAAACAATTTGTAAAGAGGTCCAAGACAAGTTCTAAATGGACGGCCTTCGAAGCGAAGCAAACAAACACAGCAATATACATATTTATGTATGAAACGACAAACCAAAATCTCTTAAAAGAATTTTAAAAGTATTGCGCATATCATATGCATATCACATATGGGGTGTGTGTTACCTGCAAGATTGGTAATTTCAACCACTGTGCGGATTAATATATTTAAAAAATACTAAACAAAATTGTTTTCGGTATATATTAAAAATAAAGCCTTTTACGTAGTTTAGAAAAAGTTCCGCTGGCAGAACGTGCTTCATAATAATACAAACGGCCGAGTGTGACCAGGTGTGTCGTATTTCACCACTCTTCAAGATCAATCTAGTCTGAGGGACAGAAATATAATTGAGTTATAAATCATCAATTTGCTTTCAGTCGAAGAGCTGTGGCACTATTTGTGGGACACATAGTACACATTAATCCAGCGAATTTATACTCTCAAAGTTTGCCACAAGGCGAAACAAGAGCATATGTTTAAAATACTTCTATTGCAAGCTTTTCATAAGTTTGGTCTCACTACCTTATCTAAAACTCTAGTGGAATACGGCCGTTTTCTTTTTCATACGAAAATCATCCCATCCCTTCTTGACTGAATACCTAATTTATACCCTTTTTACACTACAGTGAGTTACCACATTTATCGATAGGTAACTCAATAACTCTGAATTTGGATTTACACTATGCCAAAGTTGAGTTATTGAGTTTCGGCTGCAAGCACGTGCTTGTCTGCGAAAATTTGGTTTTTTTAATTTTTATTAATATGAATACCGAGGAATTATTGATGCTCTATGTGGCAGAGCAAGACACGATAATGAAGCTGCAATGTATGGAGTTGGCGACGTTGTCTGCAGCAACTGTGGAGAATTTGGATCAAATTTCCAAGAAACGCCTATGGACATTACGAATAACCTTGAAATCCATTTTTGAAGGAAAATTTCCGCAGGGAAATTGCACGGCTGCAATTGCAAATATGTTGAATTTTGGCTATATGTACATATATGTATATGTATATGCTATATGTATATGTACATTACATATGCACCAAAATTTTTAAATTGGCAATTGTTTATAATAATTAAATTTATATTTATTTATAATAATTCAATTTAGCGTTTGGCTAAGTTTTTCCGACCCAATTTTAGAAATCGACCACTTTGTTTATATGGTTTTTAATAATAAAATTTGCTTAAAGTATTAGTTTTAACAATTGCTTGTACCTTTTTCCCCAGCCATATTGCTTACGTGCCAAAATTTAAATTTTGAGCTGCCAATTTTTGTTGTAACTAGTGGTGATAATTCCACGACAGGCATATCAGGGTTGAAATATTCGGAAAATCGAACAATCTCAACTAAACGCAACCAAAACTCAACTTTTTACCACCTCTAGGTCCCCTATGCTTCCCCATGTAAACGAAACTCGAGTCTTGCCCGAAACTCAATAACTCAACCGTAGTGTAAAAAGGCTATTAAACATGCATATTTTCTGTTTTAGCAATAAAGGTTATTTCGTGCACTAGTAAATCTTTAATTTAAAAAATTTAAAACAGCTGTTCTGATCATTTTAAAACTCAAGAAATACTCAATTCGATTACTAGGGTTTTCTAGCAGTTTTTTAATTATATCCAAAGAAAAAGATATATCTGTTAAATTTTCGTTTCTATGGCTTTCTATGATCATCGTGAATTTACAGTATGAGTAATTCATTTACACGAACCCCTCCCATGTGAATATCGTAGACGCAGAAAGTCGATATCTCGTATTGAATGAAAAAATATCGTAAGAACTGAAATAAGCCTTTTGTTTATATTTTTCCACTTTTAAATTGTATTTCAACTATACATTTTTGTTTCCACGTCATCATGAGCTGCTTTGGCTGCAGCCGCAAATATCGATTATTTAGCAAGGAGGCAAGAATCGAATTTTTACTTTATATTCTTTGCTAATTTATGTTATATTGTTAGTATGGGTGTCCCAACTGCGGCTTCTCCTACTGCGCAAAGTGTCTTAAGAGGCCAATATCAGTGCCTCGGTTTTCAGGGAAAGTGCTGAATGTCTGCTTAATTTGCTACGATAAACTGTCCAAGATGCAGACTAATATCGATAATGATAAAGTCATTGACTGTGATGCGTTGCCCGGGGAACTTGTTACCAAACTGCGCCTACCAAATCCTTTAAATAGCTCCACCCGGGAAGAACTCGACAGGGCAGACGTACTTTTCAAGTAGGTACAGATACAGACGTATGCCATCCTAATTGTAAGCTACCTTTCACTGAAGCAGTGTTTTTCCGTCGGAAGAACTAGCAGCAGTGCTGGAACCCATAAGCAATATTCCAAGAACTGCAGCACACTCTACAAAAGAAGATATTGACGAAAATTTGGATAGTGCCATATCAAAACGATTGCAGAATCTTAAAGATGTTGATGCAGTAGACGATGAAATTCGGACGCGTCTTGCTAATATAAGTGGCGTTACCCATCAGAAGAACTACTATAAAAAGGATTTGGTGCTTTCCACGGACCAAAGAAGTGACCAGGAAAAAATTAAAGATTTGCTTGATCAGTTCATACACGAAACACAGCTGGACCAGAAAGTGGAAACCCAACGTAACGATGAGATTTCCGACATTGAACGACGTTTGTGTGCACTGCGGGATGCCCCACTTGGTAATGAAGCAGGCGCGGGTGCAGAGCTATCGAAAACTTTTAATACTCCCGGCGGTACCGAGGATGAGGTCTTAAAAAATGTAAAGGTTTGTTACATTATACCAATAACTATAATAACAAAAAGGTTACTAAAAAAATCGAACAGTACGTTGCAGAATCAAGTTCTCTTACTCGGCACGGCAGCCTAAATGATAACGTCAAGGGTAAGCAGGCCAAAAACAGCATTACTGAGGAGCTGCCTTGGTGTAACATTTGTAATGAGGATGCCGTCTTCCGTTGCCGTGGATGCGATGGGGAACTATTCTGCTTTCAGTGCTATGGAGAGTATCACGACGATGGTGAAGAGTATCGTGCGCATGTTAAGTTGAAATACACTTCACCGCCTAAATTTACAGAAAACCACTTCTAGTTCACTGTTTCGATTTATTATTGTTTTTTTATTTTTAAGTTTTTTTTCTGCAAAGAATCAAACTGTTATGCAATATATCATATGTTTATTTATATCATATTATTTATTTGATAGATGGTTAACATAGATTTCTGACACCTAAGGTTTTCCATACATTTATTAAACAGTCCGAAAGTGTTTATTCTTGATCAGCATCAATAGTTGAGTCGACATAGCTTAGGCCGTCTTTCTTGATGGGCGCTTAGATCTCGCTTTAGACCTCCTGTGCTATCACACTTTTAAAAGTGTAATCCAATTCTTCAAACGTCGAAATTTCTTAACCATCCAAAGTTTTGAAGTTACGAAAATACCATAAAAACAGATTCGTCATGAGTAATCATATCTACTAAATTGCAGACAATTTTTCATGTTTTAATACCCTGAAACGCATTCGATTCGATCGCTTCCTCCTTCAGAAAACGGCCCTTGGCGGCAGGGTGACCGCGCCGGCTATAACGAAATATACTATTTTGGACCCGAAATAATACCAAAATATACTATTTGAATATTCATTTAATACCACGAAAATACCAAAACGAATTGCAGCTAAACGGCTTTAAAATTTGAATTTTATTGAATTATTAAATAAATGCAATTGATCGGGGGTTCAAAAAGAAAATGTTTTTATATCCTTTTTATACAAGTTTATTTAACTTTTTGTTGACTTAAAACTAAAAATATTTATTATAATATATAGTGAGAATCAAGTGAGGCATAAAATCAAGGCATATATCAAGGTCAAGGCATAAAACGTAGGTGAGCATGATATCCGCCGTAAGAAAACGTAAATGAGGATGGAAAGTCACGTCATTAACCGGTAGTATCGACTCTTTTATACCTCTTTTCCCTTGATTAATAATAAAATACTGTTTTCCAAGCTGCTCTATAACGTAATAAATTTTGTATTTTGCACATTTTGAAACTGCTCACAAAGGAAAAGGCATATACTTAAAAATAATTTCTTTATTAGTTCAACCATATTAACAATGTGTTTGATTTCTAACATTTTGTTCGTCAGCAGCCAAACCCAATAACCCGTGTTTTCAAGCGATATACTTTCCAATAGAAAAAATTGCAGTGCTGAATTCTTTCGCGAAAGACCTGATATGCACAGAATGGCCAATATACTTTTAAATACCACAAATACAATCAATATACTATTTAATACCACTTTTCCCCCAAAAAGACTACAATATACCAATATACCAAAAATATACAATTGGGTAAAATTTGAGTTAATTAAATACCAAAAAGTATTTAAAATACCATATTCGGTCACCCTGCTTGGCGGAGTGCGCGAGAAATAACGTTCGGATGGTAGCGCGTGCGCTAGTGCTATAGCTGGTTTTAAACGATGAAAAAATATACTGAAAACAGGAAAAAATATTAATTACTTACCCAACATTTTTTTTGAAAATAACTGCCACATGTCAACCTTAGCTATTCCCTAAATCGATGTTGCTACTACACTACTTACAACACAGTGTAACACACTTGAGTTTGCGAGATGAAAATTTCTGGTTTCATTAAGACAAAGCATGAAGTTGGCTTACATATTTGCAATTACCGAAATTAACTATTTTATTAGTAGTTTAATTCAGCTCCGCCACCAGAATGGAATCTGATAAAAAGAAGAGTCGAAGTGGAAATTAAAATTGAGCATTTAATCAGGATTGGTTAAATTACTTTTAATTCTAATGCAATACATAAGTTTCTCTTGGCAAATGACACAAATTTGGAAAAACACTACACAAACCACAAACAATTCACAGCTAGAAGAGTGCTTGAAACTTAAAAGAACAAATTATGAGCCAGACTTACAAATCAATGTACTTAACTATTTCAGATAATTTTTTTTCAGTCATAGTCATAAAACGAAATCTAATAGCGGAAATAATTTAATATATATATAATAATAATTTAATTCATGACGGTGCGGTCAGAAATTTGCTGAAATAGCTCGGCACCTTCAAACATAGTTTTTATATGAATAAATAATATCTCTTATTATAATTCTTATATTTTAGTGGCTCTGTTGGGTTACGCAGCCCGATATAAGCCATTATATTATAGCCAGCGCTGTAGCAGTAAAGTAAATCCATATTATTGTTCATCGTTTGCACTGCCCTTTGTACCACATAGTCATTTACATATGTATATATTTACACGCAGAAGCAGCCCTGCAGTACTGCGTACTAGTTCCATTTTTACCCGCAATGTCAGAGGACATGGGAACCAGTGACACCACATCGTTTACCGCGTACTAGTGATTTGGGTGGTCTTCTGGTGGTTACGATATAGGTACCCATCTAATGGGTTGTGAAATGGGTACCCGCCTGGTGGGTTGTCAAATGGGTACCCATCTGGCAGGTTAATAAAACAAGGAAAACAATTTTAAAAATGTTCAGTACTTAACTTCATTTATTGCGTACATTTCTGTGTAGTTCATTCATACGGTACTCGAAAGTATAGGGGTATATTAGATTTGTGGTGATAACGGATGTGTGTAACGCCCAGAAGGATCTTCTTGATATTCTTGATCAGCATCAATAGCCGAGTCGATATATCCATGTCTGTCTGTCTGTATGTCCGTCTTCATTAGCGCCTAGATCTCAGAGACTATGAAGTTCTCAGAGACTGTTAAAGCTAGAGCAACCAAATTTTGTATCCAGTCTTCTGTGTTATCACACTACTCCAAGTGTATTTCAAAATTTTGTACCGCTCCCTTCCGCCCCCACAAAGGACTGTGGCATACACAATTTTAAGGATACGAGAAAACTAAATACGCAGAACCATAGAGGATGACCTTTCCTATCAGAATGTTGAATCTGGATCAGATCGGATTATTAATATAGCCACAATGAAGAAAACCATTTCGAAAGTCATCGTTCCCTCTCGCTCTCTCTCACACGCGACCCCATCTGCTTTGCTTATTCGTATAAATGAGCGCCTAGTTCTCAGAGACTATAAGAGCTAGAGCAACCAAACTTTCTATTCAAGCTCCTGTGATACCTTCCGCCCCCACAAAGGACGAAAATCTGTGGAATCCACAATTTTTAAGATAAATGAAAACCAAAAACGCAGAATCATGGAAAATTACCATATCTACCAGATTGCCAATATGGATCAGGTCGGATCAAAATTATGGCCAGAAGAAACAAATTAAATTTCAGTGGCTACACAACGCCTGCCAAGCGCTGACTCATGCCCTCTCTCTCTCTGTCCTAAACACTTGTACGTCTCAAATATGTAGTTGTACATGTCATGTAGAAATTTAGAAGCAGATGTAAAACTCATAGGTAAACAAAAATGGAAACATGTATAAAAATTCCAAAAATGTTTTGACTTCATTTTTTTACATTTTAAATATTATTTTTTGCCCAAAATTTAATTCGTCCCTTTTTGCAACATATACTAAATTTCATAAATAGTAAGCTCATAAATGTATGGATGTATGTATATACTGACTGAGTACCGGGTATAAGGTAGGCTCACAACGTTCCCCCTCGTTTTTTTGTTTCTTTCGTCTCCTGTTGAGACGCTGCAGCCCACCGAACTAGTACGATGGGTGGTACGCGGTGGGTTGTAGAGTATACAGAGATAAATTATTGTTTATTCTTTGAGTGGTTCGGCGTTCGCCTACCAAAGGGTTACTTCGGAAGGTACCCATGTACGAACCATCCAAGTGGGTAGTTCGGCATGGTCAATCGCCACCGCAAGTACTGCAGGGAGCCTATGCCGCTCCTCTCTCTCGTCTTCACCAGGCCTCTCTTCCTTCAACTGTCACTATCGCTTTAACATACCCATCGTGAAACCTATTTCTCGGACGCTTTACTATATATGTATGTAGGTTAGATTAGGTTAGGTTACAGCGGCTGCCAGACTCACTGGGAGCCCAGCACAACTAGGCCGTTTCCGGCCCGTTGTGATACCGCAGGGAATCTACCCCTTTTCGCATTGTGAGACCTAAGGTCAACAGTTGTCCCAGCCTGCAGCTCTTATTAAGTTAGCTATCTTTCTGGGACATATGGTGGACATTACCGAAATGTCTGCTATGAATGGCGAGCCCAAGTGCTGTAGCCTTCTTCTGCTGAGAGCTGGGCAAGAGCAGAACAAGTGTTCCACCGTTTCCTCCTCTTCCTCGTCTCTGCAGCTACGGCAAAAATCATTGTATGGGGCGCCCAGTCTATTAGCGTGGGTACCTATTATCCAGTGTCCCGTTTGGGAGCGTATGACTGCGCTGCAACTTCGTCTGCCGAGCTTGCATAGCTCAGTGGTGCGCTTCCTGTCTATGGTTGGCCATGTTTGCCGAGTTATTCGACAACGTGGAGCTGATTGCCAGTTGTTGTCTATTAGTTGCTTATATTGCTCCTTTATTATGAGCCTACATGTGGCCATCGGCATACGAGTATCTTCCTTGTCTTGGAGAAGGGGGATTGTAGTGCCAAGTCTGGCCAGCTCGTCTGCAATACAGTTGCCCTCGATGTCCCGGTGGCCCGGGACCCATATGAGGCTGATAGCAAACTGCTGAGCCATCTCGTGAAGAGATTTGCGGCAATCTGCAACAGTGGCCGAGTTTGCGGAGATCGCATTTAGCGATTTGATTGCAGCTTGGCTATCACTGTAGATGTTTACACAGGTTACCATGGCGGTAGTTTCCTGAAGGCAGTTTAGGGCTTCCTTGATTGCAATGACCTCCGCTTGGAAGACGCTGCAGTGATCAGGGAGCCTAAAGGAGTGCCTAATGATAGCTGTTCGGAGTATATTCCTTCTCCGACCCTGTTGTTCAGCTTTGACCCATCTGTGAAGATGTTTAGGGCCCCTTCTGGGCCTGGGGGTCCCTCACTCCACTCGTCTCTGTGGGGGATAATTCCATCGAAAGGGGTGTCTGTGTATTCCCTTGGGACACAGTAGTCCGTTTTAGTGGGGACGGAACTTTTGTTTAATATTGAGGAGTGACCTGTGTGCTGTGGTGCCCATTGGTCGGAGTCTCTCAGACGTATTGCTGCCATCTGTGCCCTTTCTTTTCCAGCAAGGGCTAGGCTTTGGAGGCATAGAATGGCATCAAGCGCATCATTTGGAGTGGTGCGAAGAGCTCCGCTGATGCAAAGGGCGGATGTTCGTTGAACTTTGTCGAGTTGTCTGGTGATCGTCCTTTTTGATAAGGCCGGCCACCACACTGCAACTCCATAAAGTATTATTGGTATATCTATAGCTAGATATATCCATTGGACTATACTTGGGTTCATGCCCTATTTCAAGCCAATAGCTTTTTTGCAAGTGTAGAGGGCTATTGTGGCCTTCTTCACTCTGTCTTTGATGTTCAGGTTCCAAATTAGCTTCTTGTCAATTACCAACCCTAAGTAACTGGCACTGTCGCTAAAGGAGAGCCTGCACCCATTTAATATGAGGGGGTTCAGAGACGGAATCTTGTTTTTACTTGTGAATAGCACAAGTTCTGTCTTTGAGGGATTACCTCCAAGACCTCGCTATTCTGTCCATCTTGACAGTCTCGCGAGCTTTGCGATTATTAAGTCGCAGAGTATTTGAGGGTATTTTCCCGAGAAGATAATTGACACGTCGTCCGCGTATGCTACGACCTTACAGCCCCCTCCAGGTCACATAGAATCTTGTTGACTGCTATGTTCCATAGAAGGGGGGATAGGACACCACCTGCTGGGTGCCTCTACTGACATACCTTGACTGAGTGGACGATCCCATCGATGATGTCACCGTCCTGCATGTGAGCAATTGATCAATGAGCATCACCAAGTTACGATCCACCCCAAGGTCAGTCAGCGCTTCCGTAATGGCACCCGGTATGACGTTGTTGAAAGCTCCCTCGATATCTAGAAAAGCGATTAGAGAGTATTCTTTGAGGTATAGTGATTTCTCTATCCCCGAAATTACTTCGTGAAGTGCCATTTCCTTGGATTTAGCTTTCCGGTAGGCATGCTGTGTTTCTGACAACAATTGAGAACTTATAGTTGTTCTCAATTGTAGCCCGACCAGTCTCTCAAAAGTTTTGAGAAGGAAGGATGATAGACTGATTGGTCTAAAGTCCTTGGTGTCGAGTGCGAGGCTTTACCTGCTTTAGGGATGAAGACTATTTTAGCCTTAAAACCAAGCTTGTGGTATTCTCCCCACTACCAGTATCTTTTTAAAGATACATTGCAGCCAGTTGATGGCCGTGTCTCCGGCTTTTTGTAATTGGGCCGGAATGATCTGGTCCGGACCAGGGGATTATTGTTTATTGACCAGTTGATCTTCCGTTTTGTGAAGATATGCTTCATCGAGGTGGCCAAACCTTCACTAGGGGTGAGTCGGTTCGCTGATAGAGCACCCTGGAAAATGAGTGTCGAGTAGAATGTGTAGGGACTCCTCACTGGAGTTAGTCCACGTACCATCGCTTCTCTTTAGGTAACCCACCGAGGGGGCCGTTTTGGAGAGGATCTTGCGCAGTCTTGCGGCTTCCGACGTTACCTCGATTTCAGAACAAAATGTTTGCCACGAGCCCCTTTTTGCCTGCCAGTGTTCTTCCTCGTTAGCGCTTTTGGACTTTTGAAGAGGGACCTGGAGCTTTTCCGTAAGATATCTATATGTTTTGACCACCAGGGGGGTTTCTTTTTCCCCTTGTGTTGGTTTAATGGGCATGCTGCCGTGAAAGCCGTGTTGCATGCTTTAGTCAACCTGTCCACTAGATGATTTAGATCGTGCTCTGTGTTCAGGCAGATTGG
The DNA here is from genome assembly GCA_035041765.1 of Drosophila algonquin. Lineage (NCBI taxonomy): Eukaryota > Metazoa > Arthropoda > Insecta > Diptera > Drosophilidae > Drosophila > Drosophila algonquin. The sequence goes on along the minus strand of JAWNKY010001533.1, from coordinate 17,056 downwards.
TGCCTTGGAGGGAAGTAGTCCCTCCATTTCTGTGACATATTTTTCCCAGCTAGCTTTCCTAGGGTTAACAAAGACAGTGGGTTTTGGGCTCTCGAGAGATTGTGTAGTCTCGATGTACCTGTGGTCCGAAAAAGAATGGTCCCCCAGAACTTTCCAGTTCTTTACTATGTCTAACAGTCTGTGAGACACTAATTACCTTCTATCTGAGCTAAGCTTGTGCTCCTTCGTCGCTAATCCACAAACCTTGTCTCCTACTACTCAAGACTCTTGGATCAGGACTACATCTGCTCCGCTCGCTTCCAAGCGGAGTATAAGGGCAGCGGATGCTGCTTTACAGTGGTGGAGATTTATCTGTAGAAGTTTTAGGGACATCGACAGAGTTCTCCACCACTGTGTTGTCGGCGTTAGAGCCGTGTCGGAGGAGTAGCCGTCATGTGCAGGCTCTGAATCATTATCGGGTGCTTCGATCTCCGAGGCAACATCCTGCTCGACTGGGTTGTCGACAGGACGTACCTCGGCCGCTGAATGCGACTTGTAAACTTTTATGCTCACCACAATGAAGCCAAAGTTGAGCTCGCCGTTTTTAGCCTCAATTGGGGCTAAAGACTCCTTATTGAGTACGAGCACCGCCTGGTTCATCGGACCTTGTGTCGCCTCAACCTTTACAACCCACTAATCGGAGTTGGGTAGCCCCGGGTTGCATCGTTGCAGTATTTTCAGGATGCGATCCGGCTCCTTTATGGAGGCGGGCACCCAAACCTCCGCCCTAGGCCTACTGGGCACCTCGCTCCAGTCGACTGCGACGAGCTTCGCCCCTGGGTAGACCTCTCCGACTTGCGCTACCGGTGCTTTATAGAGCTGGACGGAGCGCTCGTCTTCGCAGGCTATGATTTTGAGGCATCCCTGGTACCACCCCATGTCTTTAAAAACTGGGGGGGGGGGCTTGTCCAGTAACTCGAAGCAGCGGTCGGCCAGTGCCGCTTCCACCCACTTCCACTGGTTCCTGGGAATCTTGGAGTCCACGCTGCCTTTATCCAGGACGCCGATCAGCGTCCTCTCCTTGGCGATCTGTGCGAACGACACGTTCGGCAGCACTCTGGAGCGCTTCGGAGCCGGTCCAGGAGTCTCCTGTGAACGCTGCCTTTTCGGTTGCTGGGCTGTCGTCTTCGGCGGGTCTTCTTTGGTGCCTCTTTGCCGAAGTTGGGCAGCACCTTTGATGCCCATTCGACCTTTTTCCGCCACTGGTCGGTCGGGCTGGACATCGTGCTCGCATTTTGCCGACGGAGTATGCTGCCAGCTCTCCTCCTCTCGGCATACGTGAAAGCTTTGGCTTGGGCGCTAGTCGATGGATGACCACTTATTCGCAGCTGGCCTACCTCCAAAGGTAGGACATTCGCTATCCGCAACCTGCGACCCGTCCGGTGGCCTCAGCTAGGCCCCCTCCGAGCCATCTTACATGCTCGTCAGACCGGATACTATATACATACATACATATGTATGTAACTATAAATATATACTGTGCTGAACAATTACCCCAGTCAACACGAAATTTCCTCTGTTGTATTTTTTTAATACATATATTTTGAACTTTGCACTAAAACTAAAAAAATATCAATTTGACCATTTTGCGATACCGAGCGATACCAAAAAGAGAGAAAGAGAGCATGCGGCTCTCTTTGGCTTCCATACCAATTCCATACCAATACGTATAATTAGGTATAAAATATGTTGTATTGATTACACTACTCGACAAAATTCAACTTTTTTTTCCGCTGTGTCCAAAAATTACTTTTTCTGATAGATTTGAAGATTTAAAATTTTTTAAAGAATTATGGTTTTTTTTCATGAAATAGTTTTTTTTAAAGAATTTTAAAAAATTTTTTTATTTTTTGTCATAGGTAGTGCTTCTATTTTTCACATAACTCACGTTTCCTACAACTGGTTGTATTCAACTTTGCAGATAAAAAAAGCTGACAAATACACCTATAAATCCGACTCTGACACTTTGTAGCTGCAACTTAACGTCTGGAAGATATTAAGCTTCCAAATTTAAATTTCATAATTTTTTTCGGTATTTTTCCCCCGAAATTTTGACTTTGAAAGCTCAGGAAAAGTCGAAAAAAAATTTTTTGAATGCCTTGATTTTTGGTTTTAGAGAGACACATTAATTAGGTTGTAGTTGTAGGAAACGTGAGTTATGTGAAAAATAGAAGCACTACCTATGACAAAAAAAAACACATTTTTTAAAAATTCTTTAAAAAAAACTACTCGAGAGAATACGAGAAAACTGATCACCTCCCACGCTCTTACTCATACTCTCTCTCGCGCACATTTCCTCTGGCATGTGTAAAGAGATGCAAAGAATACATATATGCAAATATAAATGTAAAAAAAAATGCAAACAGGTAAAATCCATATTATCTACCATATTACGCGCGAAATCCCAGGCAGGAACGCAGCCCTCCTCCCGCCCAACTAACCGAGGGGCGCTGTCGCATGACCGAACCGATCGCGGATATGCAGAAATGATAGATATTAGAGTAATGTTCGAGAAAAATTAAAACTAATCGAATTTTGAAGCTATAATGAAGCTACATATAAATCAGACCAAAGCACTTTATAGCTGCAGCTTACTGTCTTAAGTTTTCAATTTCAAATTTGATAATTTTTTTGCGGTATATTTTCCCGAAATTTAGACTTTAAAAACTCTGGAAAGAAAACGACGCCACTCGCAGACGCCTGCGTCGAATGAAAATAGTCGCTTCTATAGCGTGAATAGCAGCTTGTCATCCGCCAATGACGCATAGCAAATTTAAGGGGCACAAGGAGGAAAAACGCGTGCGCCACAACCGCTATACATCGTCGACATCCTCATCTTCCTCGTACACTGAGGCTGATATAGCCGTATTGTAGCGTCGTCAAAAGCAAATCGATTATGGCAAAAACACGGCCGCCTATGAGAGGTACACTGAGATGGTGCCAAACTACACGTTCGCGTGAGGATCCCCGCACACCGAATAAACTTGGAAAGTACAGCCGCCACGCGTTCGATGGCCTGGTCAAAATTTTGCGCAGGAGTTTGCATTTTTATGATCCGCCTACACAACGCCGCAGTGATGCCGATTCCAATTCCGACTCGGATTCTGATTAGGGGAACAGATTAGCAAGAGGCTTCTGAGATGTTGTATGTTTCAAATGGGGGTAATGTAATAATTACTAAGAAATAACGATAAATTCTATGAATCGAACGCATTTAATTTACAAAGAATTGTCACCACATATATTTTGCTAAAAAAAATGGCATCATCAAAAGAACAGAACAAATTTCAGTTCTAGCTGCCATCAATACTATTACACACACGCATTGTACGTGAGAGTGCATACGCACTCATACATACATTAAAATACACTGCAGTACATGGGCCATCGCTTACAAATGTGCTCACACATAGATTTCAGCGTGAGCACCCCCGATGACATAAGTGACATCGTGCGGAACGATGAACTGCTCACGTTAACATTGAGATGTCCTACGGCATAAGCGATGACATGGTCATCGGGAAGTGCGGAAAGCATGCAGTAAAGCATATTATAAGTGATGCTTTTTCCAAAAATAAAGGCATAAATAAGTGATAAAAAGTAAGGGATATAATAACTGATGATTTTTTCCGATAAATCGTGCATTATATAAGCGATAGTTTTCTCGTAAAAGTAAGTGTTATAATAAGTGAAGTTTTTAGACGAAAAGTAAGGCGTATAAAAGTAAGCAGTATATTAATTTATTTTCTTTTACTTTTATTTAAAATTACAATTATGTACATATCGTACATACATATGTACAGCTCGTTCGGTAACTTCAATTGCATCGACACTGAAATAATATGGATTAATTTGTTATGTTTTTGTTTAGTTTTTTGACTTGTAAAGACTTACTTTCCATGTTCTTCCAGGATGTGTCCGTCCCCATTATGTTCCGTATTTTGTTGATCTTTCAATAAAATTATTATTCCATAAAATACTATTAATTTGGTCGCAATTATATAAAAAGGAATTCCAGAAATACATATGTTTAATTAGTGAAAGAGATGTTTAAACAAACAGCAATGCTCACTGTAAATTAGTGGTGGTCTGTGCATTTGCTCCTGCATCAAAAACAAAACACGCGCCAAAATATATAACTGCTTGACTCAGGCCTCGCATATAAGGGTTGCTTTTCTGTTTTTGTTGCTGGACTGCTTAAAATTGAAATTTCGTGCAACCCGCAGATTATGCATTCAAATTATATTTCTTTATTCTTATTTTAATCTATACTAAACATATTAGTCGGAGCATAAGGGCACAAAAATTAAAGAGCACAAAAGAAGAAGAAATAAATACAATGTGAATGCAGCGATACATTGAACTCAGTTTTTTCACAATTTCAGAAATTTAACATTATATACAATTGATATTTTCATTATTTACCACGCGTATATCACATTTTGTTAATTTAAACAATGCGTTTACCTGGTAATAATAAATAATATAGATATTTTTCATTAAATCACTTAATTTTCGCTTCCAACTCTTTCCGCACAATTGTAACAATGTAACGTAATAGCAAATGCAAGGCGAACAAAGCAAGAATGCTCTGCCGACACAGGCGCAAAAGAGACAAAAAGAAAAAAAAACGAAACTCTCATGTACTTCGCACGATCGGCTTATCCGATCTATTACGATCGCGCGTAAAAGAAGGAAACAGAGGGAAAATAATGGATTCGGCTTAGAGGGCATTAACGCCTAGATGATATTGTCGTTGACATTCGTCATCGCTCACGGCTAGTACTGCGGGGTACGTGGAAGAAAAACCAAGCAAAACATATACATACATACATACATAGTCCAGCAGAAAATGAAAATGCATACAATCACATTTTTTTGTGTATTATATAATAGCAGCAGTTCACAGGGTCGGGAAAGCTTGATGCAAAGAAATGCCACTGCTAGCCCATGTTTGACCCACGTTGATGCAAAGAAATGTCATTGATTCCTAATCAGGAAGGAAAGAAGGAGATAGTACTGCATTGGCTAGCCAAAAAAAAAGCATGATAATTATAAATCCACAAATCGACATGTCCGGTCTAGTGTATTTTGTTAGTGTAATTTTTTTTCTTGTGGAAGTTTCTGGACACGTCCAAAAATTTTTAGAAAGTTAATTTTTCCTGCCCAGGTAAGTTCACAATTGGAGCAACGAATGAACGTGATGGAGGAAAACATCACTCGAAAACATTTAGTTTGTGGTTGGGGAAATTTACGAAATAAGTTTTATGGGGGGCCAGATAACCACAAACAGATCCAACCAATCTTGATGTGCTGTCCCATTACCAGCCCCAACGACCTCGTTGAGCTCTACGAAAAAATGAAGAAAGGAAATTGGGAAGAATACGCACGTATTTTTTATAGTACTATTTCTTAACATATCTCACTAAAAAAGTAATTTTAACAGATAAATATCATCCATCATTGCCTGCATCTGGGCACGGTGGTTCAAAATTTAAAAAAACCTGTTTACAGACGCGGTGGGATTTGATTACAAAATGGACGGGGTGCTTAGGAACAAGAGGTGCTAAAGGCGCTTGACAGAACATGTCTACACTGCGATCATCGGTAAGCACTAATGTGAAAATCCGATTAAGCATTTAAAATATATCTTTAATTATGTGTACTTACAACATAAATTGAAATGGGGAGGCCAGGACAAGGGATCGCCCACTTGCGCCGTACTTTGCACTGTCCAAGAAGTGGGTGATCGCCAAAAAAAATAAAAAAAATAATAATAGTGTATTATATTTTATCCGGAAATCAATTGGCAATAGTTCAGACAATTGTTCGGGCAGCGTTATGGGACGCCGGCAGTGCCATGTTTAAACATGTTCTACAGTCGCACGAATACCGACGGGAGCCTTTCTGCAAGTCGTTTGATAACGTCACTTTGCACGTAATTACGCGATTTGGATGTTGAGAAAATTGGTGAGGCTGTTGTGTTGGTTGGGTCAGCTGGCAAATATTGATCGACGTTTGGTTGCTTTTAATAATGCTGCGAGATATATTTATAATTGACAAGGAACAGAACGTATTTCTGCCTTAGATGCCACTTAAATCCAGGATAGACCTTAGGGTCTTAATATTACTGCAGAAAGTTATAGACACCAAAAAGCCATCTTACCTGCATCAGGGCAATCGGTAGTGGAATGCAATTGAGACATTGACATCTACCCATGGACACCATCAGTTCGTTGAAGATGGGCGAGGCTAGCTCCAATACAGAATTAAATATCCTCGAAAACCGATTAGCTAAGAAACGTCTCATTCTACAGGCACACATTAGAGCACACAGTTGGAAATATGGAGGCGTTTGTGGACGCCGCCATATCACATCTTCGTGCGTTGGAAGTGCTAGGAACCAAGTAGGAAATTGTAGCTTCATCGAATCACGGTCTTCCATCCTGGCAGAATTTTCTGCTTTTCTTTAACATAGATGTCGTAACCTTAAGGGCATTCATCACTCCATGCAAGGGCAAGATGGTCAGGTTGGCAAGTCTGAAAAAACCGTGGGTACGAAACATAGAAAATCGCTCGTAGCATCGAGGGCTCCCGGTCCGATTTCTTATGTGTTGTGCGAGGGAACGAGCCATACAATTGAAAATTGTGAGCGTTTTAAAGGTCTATCGCCTAATAAGCAACACAAGGAATCCAGAAGGCTAGGTTTATGCTTCAATTGCCTACGAAAGGGCCATCACGTGAAAAATTGTAGATCAGGTCACTGCCGTCTTTGCCGTTTAAAGCACCACTCAGCTCTAAGCTCTAATATCCCAAAGTCCGTCTGATGCTGTTCTATTAGCTACCATCGTCGTTCTCGTCAAAAACAGCACTGGAACTTTTGTCCCTTGTCGTGCACTTTTGGACTCGGGATTTCAATTGCATTTCGTAACCAGTCGTCTAGCTAATCAGCTTCGACTTCGAAAAACTCAATCGCTCACCGCAGTCTCTGGCATAGTAGATGCTTGCTTCTTAACTGAAGGTGTCTCGGTGGATCTCGTTTTAAAATCTCAGGTTTGGCGTATACCGTTGTATATCCGGCTTGGTGACCCTTCGTTCCACCAGCCGCTGCGGATTGATCTGCTCATCGGAGCCGGACTTTTCTTCGAGCTGCTGTGTGTGGGAGAAATTCATCTGGCTCCTGGATTACCTTGATTATGTCTCTGGTGCCTACTGAAGATATGCACAAGTGCAAATATTTCTTCCCACAGCATTACGTCATCAAAGAGATCCACAACAAAGCTCAATGTCGTGTTCGACGGGTCTGCAGCTACCATATCTGGTCAAGCCAGTCATTTAAGCCAAGCTATTTTACACACTCATCCGTTTTCGCACATTTTCCATTGCTTGGAAAAATCGCTTGGACTGATTTGGGACCCCAATAAGGACAACTTTTTTCATAAAGTTGCATTTTTTTTGTAAGTTTACTTTTTTGTATTAAACCTTTTTGAAAAATGTTATTTAATTTTAAAGTTTTTTTTTAGAATGTACTTTTTTTTTAACACATAATTATGCAAATCTGAAAAGCTGATGATTGTACTATATTACCCAAATACTCTGTAGTTGCAGCTTACCGTCTGAAAATTATTAAGCTTTCAATTTCAAATAATTTTTTTTAATCTGAAATATTGATTTTGAAAACTCAGGAAAAATCTAAAAAAAAAATATTTGGGCTGTATTTTTGTTTTAAAATATTTACATTAATAAGGGGAGTCGTTTAAAGTATCGTTTATAAAATCTATGGACGGTTAAGTTTTAGACGTTTGAACAGCTTCTAACGATTACTTTTTGTAAATCGACCGTTGTTCGGAGCAGCAGCTGGCAGTAGCTCTTAAGCATACCAATTAGTTCAGTTATATTTCTCTTAAATTATCTAAGATCATCTGTTCTCATGCTCTCGGTGCATACGAACACCAACACACTCATGTTCGCCGCGCGTACTGCTTGTATGGCAGTGCGTCGGTTAGCTTGGGTTCTCATTCGGTCAAATTCGTCGTCAAACGCAGCAGCGCGCATCATTACATATCAGCCGTCAAAATTGTCTAATCTCGCTACAACGGTTTCTTTGATTTGCTAAATACCGATTTGTGCTCTGAAAACACACAAAGTTTACCGCCACGGACTTTAAAATTGAAAATAAGACTTCGAAAATAAACACAAGCCCTAAAACCCAACAACGGAGTATAATTTGTCAATATGGAGTCAGAGTTGCCGAAAAAGCTTGGCAGCTTCCAACATTTCGGTGACCCCGACGTGATCTCCGTGAGCTTATCGTGTGGAAAAAGTGTTCAAACATATAGTTAAACTTGTGTCTGAGGTTTAACTAAACATTTGTCGAAAAAGTAGCGAACCAAAAGTCGTTATGGCCGACGGCGACAGTTCTAACGGCCCGCTATTCGTTTTCGCATTCTCTTTCACCGTCTGCTTCAGCCTGCCCAACGCACTGTGGAGACCGGCTGCATAGAGTTTAAGCCGTTATCTTTTTCGTCTCTTCTTTCGTCGGTTGCTTCAGCCAGCTTCAACCTCTCTCTGCAATTTCGAACTCGAAATCAGAGTAGATTCTCGATCGTTCGCTTGTGCATAATTATTGGTTTCGCTCGTCGCCTCGTCGCATTATCGGTCTTCGCTTTAACCTCTCTGTGCCGGTGCAGTGCATACATATACATATACATATACATTTTTTCGCATTCGCTTTCGTACATCGTTGCATCTCTTTACTGGCATTCGTTGCCGTTGAGAGCAATAAAGTTCGCAACGTTAGTTCTGCGCAGCCGGCGTGAAAAGGTTAGCGGGAAATAAAACATTAAAACTCTACACAGTTAAAATGAGTGACGACAATATAAGTATCGGGTCCGCCTCGGGTGGCACACCGTCGACTGGCGCTTCGCCTGGTGAATTGTTGGCCAGTGCTGATCCAGCTACTAGCCGGATTGCTTTTTTGAAGCTGAAAACAACGGCTATTTTCAAAAGACTGCAGGGACTCGTCGCCCAATTGGATTTCGAAAAGCTGCGCCAAATGGATGAGTACGACCTGAAAGGAATGTTGGAATCACTGACGGAGCTGAAATCCAACTTTGTTGTGGTACACACCAGCTTGGAGGAGGTGGATTTTGAATCCATGTCTAGTGAAATACCTGTGAAATTAGATTCTTCTCTATTATCATTGAGGACGGCTTTTCAGCGGGAGTTGGGCCAGCGCTCTTTCCATTCTTCCACGTTTCGAATGAATCCTAACAAATCCCAATCCCTTATATATTTTGCAAATCGATCGCACCTGCCACAATTGCAGCAGCCTAAATTTAGCGGAGAGTATACGGAGTGGACAAGTTTCTACTCTATGTACACAGCGGTCATCGATAGTGAAGCGGAGCTTACTTCTATCGAGAAGCTACAGCACTTGCGGTCCTGTTTATGCGGAGTGGCCTTGAACACTATCAGTTCGTTGGAGATGACCGAGGATAATTATCGCACAGCTTTAGACATTTTAAAGACCCGATTTTCTAACAAACGTCTCATCTTGCAAGCACACATCAGAGCGGTATTTGGGCTGACTCGTGGCGACTCATCAGTGGGCAAGTTGCGGGCGTTTGTGGATGCCGCCACCTCACATCTTCGCGCTTTGCAAGCGCTGGGATCAAAGGAGGAAATTGCAGACGCTATAATCGTCTATGCAATTTGGCGGAATTTGGACAGGGCAACGCAAACCAAATGGGAAGAAGTCTCGTCTAACCAAGGTCTTCCATCCTGGGAAAAATTGTCAACTTTCTGGAGAACAGATGTCGCACCCTTGAGGGCATTCAGCACGCCATGCAAGGGCAAGATGGTGAGGTTGGCAAGCGTGAAAAAACCGTGAGTACGAATCACAGAAAAACGTTCGTAGCATCGAGCGCTCCCGCTCCGGTTTCTTGTGCGTTGTGTGATGGCTCGAGCCATACAATTGCAAATTGCGAGCGCTTTAAGGGTCTATCGCCGGATGAGCGCCACAAGGAATCAAGGAGGCTAGGCTTATGCGTGAATTGCCTAAGAAAGGGCCAACACGTGAAAGATTGCCGATCAGGTACCTGCCGATTGAAGCACCACTCCCTTTTGCATTTCGGTCGTTCATCAGAGACCGTTCAATTTGGTTCCCCGAATGAAGCCTCGCAAGCACAGCCAAGCCCTACCGCCATGGTTGCGTTGTCACCCCCATTGGCACAAGCCCTCATATCCCAAAGTCCGTCTGATGCTGTGTTATTACCCACTGTCGTCGTTCTCTGGAACTTTCGTCCCTTGTCGTGCACTTTTGGACTCGGGATTTCAATTGCATTTCGTAACAAGTCGTCTAGCTAATTAACTTAAACTTCGAAAAACTAAATCGCACACCGCAGTCTCTGGCATAGCAGATGCTAGCTTCTCAACAGAAGGTATCTCGGTGGATCTCGTTCTGAAATCTCGTATTTCAGAGTTCATCACTAGCATCACAGCTGTCGTTGGATCATCAACCTCGCTCGTCGATTAGCACAGCTAATTGGCATATCCCTTCGCATATCCAGCTTGCTGACCCTTCATTCTATCAGCCGCAGCGGATTGATCTGCTCAGCCGGACTCTTCTTCGAGCTGCTGTGTGTGGGACAAATTCAGCTGGCGCCTGGACTACCCTTGCTACAGAAGACCCATTTTGGATAGATTCTATCTGGTGGCGGGCATTCGGCTCCCATTCTCTCGTCGTTCATCGCAAACCAATCTTCGGATGACATCAATCACAACACTCGGCTCGATGACTTGGCTCGTCAATTTTGGGAAGTGGAGCACATCTTTGAGCCGATCGCTAGGGCAACAAAGGAGGATCTTCATTGCGAGGAGCATTTCGTTAGCACTCACACTCGTTTACCCTCCGGGGAGTACTCAGTCCGCTTGCCTTTAAAGCGAAGTGTGGAGTCCTTGGGCGATTCTTATTTGCAGGCAAAGCGGCGTCTGGAAAACTTGGAGAGCAAATTCGTGCGTAATCCAGTTCTCTACGCAAAATATTCGGCATTCATGAAGGAGTACCGGTCCCTCAATCATATGTCGCTGGTGCCAAACGAAGATAGGCACAAGTGCAAATATTTCTTGCCACATCACTGCGTCATCAAGGAGGACAGCTCCACCACAAAGCTGAGGGTCGTATTCGACGGCTCGGCAGCCACCACATCTGGTCTTTCGCTGAAAGATCTGCTAATGTCAGGTCCCACCATTCAAGCCAAACTATTTCACACACTCATTCGTTTTCGTACATTTTGCATTGCTCTTACAGGTGATATCGGTAAAATGTATAGGTGTGTGCATGTCTCAATGCCTGACACCATGCTCCAATGCATATTATGGCGGGACTCTCTTGACGATGACATACAGATCTTCAAATTAAACACAGTCACCTATGGGACTAAGCCTGCATAGTTCTTAGCTATTCGAGCTATGCATCAGCTGACCATGGATGAGTCGTCATCGTATCCATTGGAATCGGAAACCATTTAACAGAAGTTCTACGTGGATGACATGATACCTGTAGGGAATTCGGTCGAGGACGTACTGGATATTATTCGTCAAACCACGGATCTTCTTACTCGAGGCAATTTTCAATTGCGGAAATGGTGCTCCAACTCTCTCGATATTCTTCGTATAGTCAAAGAGGCCGAAAGGGAAAGCTTTCTGAAGCTGGATGATGGCAGTGATGTAACAAAGGCGCTTGGGCTCATTTGGGAGCCCCATAAGGACTGCTTTCTGTTCACATTTGCTCCACAAATCGGTGTTGGCAAGCACACTAAGCGTTCGGTATTGTCGACCATTGCACGCTGCTATGACCCTATGGGATTGAACGGACCTACTCTGACCAGAGCGAAAATCATCATGCAGCGCATGTGGAGACACAAGCTGCATTGGGATGAGAGCCTTTCTCAGTCGTTGGACTCGGCTTGGACTGAGTTTTGCAAGGACTTCGTCACTGTGGGTCACGCTACATTTCCCACATTTTTGTGATGCCAGCCTCCAGGCCTATGGGGCTTGCATCTATGCTCGATCGTTTACACATACTGCTGCTGAGGTTCACTTGCTGTGTTCGAAGGCAAGGGTTGCCCCACTAAAAACCCTCACGGTTCCCAGAGCTATGCGCAGCGTTCCTATTAGCAAATTTACTTCGCGAAATCAGGAAAATGGTTAACTTTGATTGCCCAATCCATTGTTGGTCGGATTCAACTGTGGTCCTCTCTTGGTTGCGAGAGGAGCCATCCAAGTTCAACGTAATCGTACCCAACAAAATCGCCGGAATTCAACAACTTACGAGGGGCATGAACCCGGCTGACATACTTTCGAAGGGAGCAGCGCCGCAGGATCTCTTGCATTCTAGGTTGTGGATGAATGGACCTACCTTCTTGCAAGGCGAACGAAGTTGCTGGCCTGAACGGTGCTCGCCAGAAATCCACCTTCCGGAAATTCGACACCGGGTATTGCTGTCGTCTGAGCGTGCTGACATCTCTCTTTCGTTTAAGCACATCAAATCATTTGGAGTTATGCTGCGCATCTTCGGCTACGTTCAGAAGTTCATCAGTCGGACGAAGACACCGGACCTCTCGTCTGACAACCTTCGAAAAGGATCTCATTTGTTATGTCGCATCGTTCAACGGGCCCATCTATATCCTGAGTACCGTACTCTGCAGAAAGGGAACTGCGTGCACTCTTCCAGCAGTATCGCATCGCTTTCGCCTTTTATAGATGACGTTGGGCTAATACGTGTTGGTGGTCGCTTGCGACACTCAACTCTCGGCTTCGATGCACGCCACCCAATCATTTTGCCCAGGGATCATCCATTGACGTTCGCCATCATCACACATTTTCATCGGAAGCATCACCATGCGGGTCCGCAGTCGTTGCTTGGAGCAATTCGGTTACAGTTCTGGCCCATCGGCGGCCTGAAGACTGTGGCTCGAGCCTTGAAGAAATGCGTCATCTGCTGCAGATCCCGACCTCGTCTTGCTGAACACATCATGGCTGACCTACCGAAGGATCGAATACAGGATTCGCCTGCATTCAGTGTCACTGGAATTGACTATTGCGGTCCCTACTACTACAAACCAGATGGGCGCAATCGAAAGCCCATGAAATGCTATATTTGCGTCTTCATCTGTTTTACCACAAAGGCAGTCTGGTTGGTGGAGGATCTATCAACTGCAGCTTTCTTGGGTGCCCTCAAACGCTTCGGCGCTACTCGTGGCATTCCCCGATGCATTTGGTCGGACAATGCCACCAACTTCGTGGGAGCAAGGAATGAGTTGGAGGACCTTCGTCGGCTATTCATGAGCGAGAAGCATCGCGCTGAAGTCTACAATCACTGCCTCAACAACGGCTTCGATTGGAAGGTTCATACCGCCCCGCTCGCCTCACTTCGGGGGCTTATGGGAGGCAGCAGTGAAGATGGCCAAACAGCACTTCTAAATCTCCGTGGGATCGTCAATCTTTGGCTTCGACGAGCTGCGGACATTGGTCTGCCAAATCCAGGCGATAATCAACTCTCGTCATCTTATTTCAATTTGAGAAAACCCTGAAGATCTTGGCATCCTTACACCGGGGCATTTCTTAATTGGTCGTCCACTGATGGAGTTTCCCGAGCCAGATGTTACGGCTCTCAACTTCAATCGACTCGAACGTTGGCAACGAGTCAACGAGTGTGCCCAGCAGATCTTTTGGAAGCGTTGGAGTGAGGAGTACTTGACCCTGCTCCAACAACGTGCCAAATGGCGCACGCCACAACCCCCGATCCAGATCAACGACGTCGTCTGCATCAAAGACGAAAAGTTGCCAGACGAAAGCTGGCAGTAGCTCTTAAGAATAACAATTAGTTCAGTTATATTTCTCTTAAATTATCTAAGATCATCTGTTCGCATGATCTCGGTGCATACGCACACACCATCACACTCATGTTCGCCGCGCGTACTTCTTACATTCGGTCAAACTCTTGTTACAAACTCGTCGAACGCAGCATCGCATATCATTATAACCTACAGACCGTCGAATTGTCAAATCGGTTCTATAATGGGTCTTGAGTTCCTACCTATACATATACATTTGTACACTAAAAAACACAAAGTTTACGGCCACGGCCTTTAATAGTGAAAATAGGTATACGTCGCATTGATTTTTACCTTTTTCCAAACATAAAATCTAACGATGAATCAGACTAAATATTATTGAAGTGAAAAGAGTCATTGTAAAATGTTGTATATGATTAAACTCTCAGGAAATAAAATAACATGTATACGTACCAAACTTCGACAATTAAAACTTCTTCACGAGCATTTTCGGTTATTGGCCTATAAATACAAAAAAAAAATAAATACAGTATTATAATAGGCTTCTATTAAGGGATTAAATATTTATATATTCAGTTCCGATCTGTAACCTATCATTCAAAAATATGTATGCCTTTAACTAGCTTTTTACCGAGCACAATATCGAACTGTAGCTACTGAGATGCACCAGTCCCGGAAATATCCGGATTGATATTAGAACACGCTGATTAACCAAAACCGAAGGACTAGAGGCCTATCTCACATCTAATATCGGGTAACAATTGTTGATGCGAAATTAAACAAATTCATGAGTTCTTATTTGTACTGCTGACGACAGATTTACCTGCCAGAGGTGTCGTACAGTGGGACATCAAAACGAATTTCCCAGAGTTTTAAAAAATCAAGATTTATGTTCAAGATAGTACGATTTTTAGTTCAGAAGATACATATGACCATTCAAAGTTAAACATTTTTTCAGTGCGAAAAAATGCACTCAACTTATTTACTTGCTGCATCTTTCTGAATTAAAAGTAAACTATTGTGGTTCCGGGTTTCTCATTATCTTCCCGGATCCGTGGTCTACCTCAGCTCCAGTAACAAGGGCTTCCAGGACTGAGCTCCTGGAACGCGCCGCTCTCCTGATCCATCCCGTACTTAGATCCGATCTTAGCAGTAGTCTCAGCAAGATCCACTACCTTATAAGTTGTATACCACATCTAACACTGCCTCTAATTGCTAAAAATTTCTTAAGGCATTATCTAATAGTTTATCTGGTAACGCCATTTTTAATAAAAGTCAAGATTCAGCACTCAACCCGAATGTTACTTTCTTAGCACCTCAACTACAATATTTTGAGGACAAGGAAACTAGTTAAATGTAACCATAAAAAATATTAATTATACCCGGTACTCGAACAGTATAGGGGTATATTAGATTTTTGGTGATAACGGATGTGTGTAACGCCCAGATGGAAGCATTTCCGACCCCATAAAGTATATATATTCTTGATCAGCATCAATAGCCGAGTCGATATAGCCATGTCTGTCTGTCCGTCCGTCTTCATGAGCGCCTAGATCTCAGAGACTGTTGGGTTTCCCAGCCTGATATTTAGTCGAAATATGTTAAGTCATAGCCAGTGGTGCAGCAGTAAATTAAATGCCTATTATTGTTTGCAATTTTGTACTGCCCGCTGCATCTCATTGTACCTCTCGACTTAAGTTCCCGTACGGCAGCAGCCTATACATCGCTCTCTCGGATTATCGCCTTCTTCGTCGCTCTCTCGATCTTTCATTATCGCTCCCTCGGATCATCGCTCGCTTGCTTACATCAGGGCACGGGCAATTCGGCCCGCCTGCCTTTAAGTCGGTCTGCACCTAGCACTCATATAGTAGGCATCTATCACTTATATTGTCTTCATCTATCACTCATATGGTACGGAGCTAGTCTTCGTAGTCATCAGTCTATCATCGTTATCGCATCGATCGTTTCACCCACATACATATATGTACATACGCTATACGTCGGTCTACATATAGTCTGGAGCTGATCATATCGCATCATAACTAATTCGTTGCATCGGTCTTTCATACATACTTCGCCTAAACACACATATATGTATGTACATACGCCTTCGTCGGTCTACATATCTCCCAATAAACTATACTTATTATTAATTTAACTGCTCGACCTTTTATTTAAACAATACATCGCACCAGCAAAAAAAGCTCATTAGCTTAACAGTGGGAATGTAACATAAATTATGGAAATATAGCCAGAGAATTTTTCTGAAATCTCTGAAATCACAGGCCTAGGTAGAGACCTTGTTGAAACATTTTCTACAAGAGATAACATCGGGCTCAAAAGTACAACACTAGGGCAAACTGGAAAACTATGGCGAGAAATCATAGTGGCCGAAAATATGGATGCTCAAAATCTATTAATTTCAATACACTAAATACAAGATGTACTAAAACACCTATCGCTATCAACTATCTTCCGGTGATATGTGTCATCCTGATGTTGGTTTCAAACTTGTTCATTGAATTTTTCGACAAAATTTATTTAGTGAAATATTACACAAAACAATAGGTGTTCGGAGCAGCAGCTGGCAGTAGCTCTTAAGAATAACAATTAGTTCAGTTATGTATCTCTTAAATTATCTAAGATCATCTGTTCTCATGCTCTCGGTGCATACGAACACCAACACACTCATGTTCGCCGCGCGTACTGCTTGTATGGCAGTGCGTCTTTTTTTTTTTAAAGAATTTTTAAAAAATCTGGTATTTTTTGTCATAGTTAGTGAAAAAAAAAAAAAAAAAAAAAAAAAAAATTTCAAAATACCGTACTGAACTTTGCAGTTAAAAAGAAAAAAAAAAAAAAAAAAAAAAAAAAAAAAATATTTTGTAGCAGAAAGTTGTCAAACTACAGATATTTAAAGTTCAAAATGAAAATTCATAATTTTAAAAAAAAAAAAAAACCTGAAATTTTGAATTTAAAAAAAAAAAAAAACGAGAAAAAATAAATTAAAAAAAAAAAAATTTTTGGTTTTAGATAGACAAAAAAAAAAAACGCGTTGCAATGCCTAAAATAAAAAAAAAAAAAAAAAATAGTTATAACTGTTTGACCAAAACACCCAAAATCATTTTTTTACCTGAAAAATACCGTCCGGTACGTTTTTT
>JAWNKY010001524.1:0-128002 GCA_035041765.1 Drosophila algonquin | reverse complement strand
CAGATTTTTTAAAAATTCTTAAAAAAAAACTACTCCATGAAAAAAAAACCATAATTCTTAAAAAATTTTAAATCTCCCAATCTATTAGAAAAAGTCATTTTTGGAGACAGCGGAAAAAAAAAGTTGAAATTTGTCGAGTAGTGTTATTAACAGCAAAATTGACATATGTACATATACTTCTCTAAAATACCGCGGGCTAGGAAAAAGCAGAACGATATAATTATATTTTATAAGTAACTGTTTACTAGATTGCAAGACTAAATAAACAGAGTTGGGCTTTGGTATTCTAGTATATGTATGGCACTCGGCAATAAATGTCTAATTTATGCAAATTAACGATTTTGTACGGCTGCTGCTGAGGCAGAGGCGGAGATAGAGATAGAGGCACAGATGCCAGCCCGACAGATGCCTGATGTTGACATCTTTACCCTGCCACGCTACGCCCCTTTCGCACTAATTAGCATGGAAGGAAGTTCAGTTGGGGGTTCAACAAAACTGGATGCAGTACCTGCTCCTCTACCTCTCACAGGGCGAGTACACGGCTCGAGATTTCCGACCCTGCCGTTCCGTTGTGCTTGGGCCCAACCAAGACTCCTGGCCAACGCCAACGAATTAATTTTTACTTTTTTATGTTGCCACGAGTACTAACCGGCCAGAGCAAACTAAAAGAAGTGACTCCGGCTCTGCCTTCCTGTCTCTGCTCTGGTTCTGGCTGCGTCTTTGACCAGGACCAGGAATCCAACAGCCCTGACGCTGACGTGTGCGAAAGCGGTGGGTGACTGCGAGTGCCCGCGTGTAGTTTCTTGGTTAATGTGGCAAATATGTTAACAAGATACTTTACAATATGCCATAAAACACAAAGACAAGCCGCTCAGGAACCCAAACCGGCAAAAGTCAGCGGAATTCTACGCTCTGTTTACATAGGTTTCACCCAACACATGCTTTCCAACATAGCTTCCCTTTCCTTTCGGGGGGGGAGAGTCTCGAATAGACGGAAACACCAAGCACAGAACCAGACCCAGAACCCAAGCCACATTCCTGCTTACTCAGATGTGTTGTAAAATTATGCATTAGTTTTATGTCATTATGCGGCATATTAAAATCTCCTTAATTACGAAACGTAATCAACAAAGGTTTGCTGCACGTTTCTGCTCCTTGCCTGGTCCTCGTCCTCGTGCTGTCGTCCTGAGGCATGCTGCGCATTTTGTGCCTCGACATGTTTCGTCCTTGTTTACATATTTGTTACATTGTTGCTGTTTCTGTTTCTGTTGCTGCTGCTGCGGCTCCACTGTTCTACTGTTTCGTTCGGGTACGTGATATGTGGCCCCGTCCCGTCCCGGCCGGCAAGAAAAGTCTGAGTAAACGAAAATGTCGGTAGCTAAATTATCATGAGTAGTCTAAAATTTTTCATTTCGAGTAATGTATGTTTACGCACTGTACGATTATGCACACACATAACTCTATGTACATATGTATGTGTGTGCAAATTTAGGGATGTGTGGGAATGGGACTAGGTATGGGTACGGTATACCATATTAGCACTGTCCTTGATGCCTATTCAAATATTTTCGGGCCCATACTCACATACATACATATGCATGTCGAGTCCCTCCACTGAGTCACTAAATATTTCCAAGAAAGACAAAATAAATGATTAAAAATTATTTTTCGGGTGGGTATCCTGTGTGCTCTGTGTTGCTAGCCCATTGTCCCATTCTCCCATAACCCGTCACAGCCACCAGCAATGGAGCAAAGGAATTCGACGGCGGATGAATACAATCAGACCATCCATAAATTATCCCACGGCGGAGGGGTAAGAGCCTGCACAGCCGGCATAGATCGACCCATCGCGGTTATGGGCCTTTAATTGGGTAGAATTGTGTGAGTTAAGTGGGTTTTGTGTTATCAGCCCATTAATAAAGGAGAACAATACGGCTGCTTCTACGCTCTGTGCATTTACAAAATACTATTGCAAATTGAGCCAAATAAAGTTGGCGCTAAAAAGTGCATTACTGATCAAATCTGCCAGATAATACCCCTTTTGTATGGCAAAGAGGTCGGCTTATTCTCTGCTGCCCAAGGAGCACGTCGAGCAAGGCAGAATAGGTAGCTACATAGGAAGCTAGGTAGGTAGGTACATACAAAGGTAGGAAGGTATACAGGGGCAGTCAGGAGGAGATCGGAGGAGAGTGCTGGCAGCAACAAAAGCCTATTATTCTGCACGTAATAAACATAAAGTTGGCGCAATTTGTAACATAAATTTAAAGGGCTAACGTAAATCTTAGCGGCAATTATGTGTTTGGCAACGCGCCGTATACGCAGCGCGGCGCTGGCCGGGTCCATTACTCATGCGCTTCATCTTCAGCGTCAGCGCCAAAAGCGAAAGCGAAAGGGAAAGCGAACGCAACAGCGACGCCGTCGTACCTCCACCTCCATAGAGACAAGGACAACTCAGACGCGGATTTCAAAGCTGGACGAAGAAGACGAAGGAGCCCGACAATGAGAACCGGAATACCGGATCCGCTAGGGGGAACAGCTAGCGAAAGGAATTCAAATAGCCGTAATTTATCACGTTGAGATTGCAGCTTCGCATTCGCACGCGGCGGGAGCAGCAGATGAGTCGACGCCCCAACGACGCGCCGTTGGGTGGAAGTGGCAGGTTGGAGGTCGTGGGTCGTACTGCCTCTGGCGCTCCTCCGCCGCGGCTTAGGAATGTAGAAGGATTATGCCGCTGTGGAAAGGAATGGGATGGGAGGGGGTAAGTATAAATGCCGAGGCCGAAGCCGAAGCCGAAGGCGGGGGCGGAACGCAATTAGGCGTGCGACGAGACCGTGACCGGGTCGCTCCTCCTTCCAGGTCGGCGTCGGGCCCGGCTATATTGGGATTTATGATTTCCTTTTTAATCAGATTTAATTTAATGCAAGCGATAAAGGTAAAATAATGCGCGTAGATTTATTAGCGCTAATTTCACCCAAAAGCACAGACTGAGGCGACGATAAACGTGAATATCATAGTTGCAAATTATTTGTCCGATGCACAGAAGGGAGCCACACCGACAAGATTGAAATGAATATAATATAGACACCATGTACATACCCAGTTTCCGAGAAAACGAACAATAGTCAAATTGAGTAAATCGAGTTGGATTTCCTAGCCTTTGTTGCACGCACGGATTCCACGAAATGTAAATCCCTTCCCAGGATACAACAACGATAACGGCTCAATTGCAGCAGAGATGTTTTGTGTGCGTGTACACTGTACACTGTACCTGTGTTGCCAGCACAGGATAGCATTAGTGGCAGGAGTGGAAGGCGGCTCGGAAGAACTGAAGAGCAATAATTCCAAGTAAATGCGAGCAACACTGGCAAAAAGCATGAAGAGAGAACAGCAAGAACAGCCGGCGAGCGGTTCCGCGTCGCCTCTAATCTCCAGGCGGAGCCATGAACGGCATTTCGCAAACTTTGGCCTGGCCTGGGTTCATATTTTATTCAGCCGCAGTATCCACCGACAAGTGTGGTGCCGTTGCCGTCGCCCACTCCTCCACCCTCCGTTCAGGGCTGCGAGTACAGCTGGAACTTCTTCGAATTTGTCTTGGCTCTGGCTCTGCGTTTATTTTAATTTTTTGTGCTGCTTAATTTTTTCTTGCTTTCATTTCGTTTTACTGCCTGTGTCTTAGTCCGCAGTCCGCATCTCGCATTTTCCTGTGCTGTCGCCTTCCGTGGGCCATAAAACCGAAAGAAACGAGAACAGAGCTGAAAGCGCAGAAATTCAAATCATTGTCTTGCGACTTGTTACCGTTGCTTGCCCACCCCACTCTCACCCTCATCTTCATCTTCAGTCTCAGTATCAGTCCCACTCCCATTCAGAACCACATTCAATCCCAGTCTCAGGAACACCGCCTTCAAACCCCATTCTCAGAAGACCTTTGAGAGCCAGTAAGAGAAGGGCACAGATAGTGCCTCCCCGACTTTTCTGTGGTATCCTTAAGAGGAATTGTGCTGCGGTTGGGGGACCGCCCACGTCCTTGGCAACCTGTGATAATCGTCTTGTGGGCAGTAGCCGCCGTTCCAGTGTCCGTACCCTCGCCCGTTTTTGTTGTCATTTGTTCAACAACTCTGCGGCTGCCGCTGTGGCAGTGTCCTGCGGTCCCTGTCCGGTTCGGTCCGGTCGCGGTCGAGCTCGACTGCATATCCTGGCCGAGCACCAGACCAGACCACAGCAAGGGAACGAGAATGAGGTCGAGCCGGGCTTCCTGCTCAGCATTTATCATTTGATTACAGTTTGACGGTCAATGTGACTTCGCGCCGGGGTCGGGTCGGGTCAGAGACAGAAACAGTGACAGTGGCAGTGGCAGCACGGGATTGGGAAACAAAGACACAACGGGTGGAAAATTAAATGCTCTACTCCGCTCTTGATTGTGCAAAGCTTTCTGTTGTTACAGCTGGTTTATTTGTTTGCCATTGCCGTTGCTGTCACGGAGCGGTGCGGCTCTTGGCGAGCAATAAATGAAATTTACTTTTTAATAAGTGTGTACATTCCACTTGTCGGCATCTAAATATTTGTTATGAGGGAGTTGCCGCTCGTCCTCGTCATGTATATTTCATAACCCGGCAAATTGAATTACAGCCTCCTTTCGTTGTCTTGTCCCACCAAATTGGATGTTAGTAAGCTAAGTCGTGGTCGTGCTTTGTGAATGCCCTTTATGGCCGCCCGTTACCACTCATTTCGGGACTATTTCAAGCCAAAACAGAGGCAGGCTCATGCCTTTAAAAATAGATAGATATGAAACTAAACTGTACTTTTATGGATGATACAGATACAGCAATAATGCAATACAGTTTTTTATGTGAATATCCATATTATTTTTATATCTTCAAGATACATAAAGCCAAGTCAATGTTCAGAATCCATCGGAAATATATCTAGGTCAGCCGGAATAAATGCACTGTAAAGGGCCTCTAGCCTATACGTCAGTTTGCCCGGAGACTTGGGTACATACTTTGTAAACTTAGAACAGCGCGTATGCCTTGATCTACGTAATAATAATAATAATATTAGAAGACATAATTTTTTGAATATCTATCCATCTAGTTTACATAGATTTGGATACATATATTTTGGGCAGTAGTAGCACAGAAAAAGTCGAAAATCAATAACGTCAATTGCACACTCCAAACCAATTTTAGTTCAAACTTCACTGCCGCGTACCGAAGAACGATCGCACCACTGCTATCGCGCAAGTATCTGCACCCAGCCAAATCGGTTACACTTTTCAGAGTTAATAGCATTAGTTCCATGAAGTCTTCGACAAGTCACGGCAGCAAGCAGAGCAGACGAATCTGTACACATGAATTTGCACACTTCGCATCGCTTGCATTGGCAATTTGAGATGCCGGACAGGGGCTCGGGCAAGGACATGGGCACGGAACGCCTTTCGTATCAGCTGTGTCTACTGATCTGGTTCTGCTGTGCTCTGCGCTGTATCGAAGGCCTCGACAACGGACTCGCCCAAACCCCTCCCATGGGCTGGATGCCATTCGAGAGATTCCAATGTACTATTGACTGTATTCACTTTCCCAGGGATTGCATCAGGTAAGTGACTCTGATCGACAGAAGCTGCGCTTACTCCACTAGGCATTTCCTTTATTACCCGTTGTAGTGAGTCGCTCTTTAAGCGCACAGCAGATCTCCTAATTTCCGAGGGCTATGCAGCTGTGGGATTCAAGTACTTGATAATCGACGACTGCTGGATGGAGAGATTTCGCGATAAGTTCACTCAGAAGCTCCTGCCCGACAGAGAGCGTTTTCCCAGCGGAATGACTGCTCTGTCCCGCTACGTAAGGTCTCCAGTTGTCCTTGTTGAAAACCAAAAATAAGCAACAGCTTTCCTCTACAGATTCATGGACGAGGTCTCAAATTCGGCATATACCATGATGTGGGCGGACAGACTTGTATGTTCCGCGGTCCTGGGGCTCGGGGACACTTCGAGCTCGATGCCCAGACCTTCGCCGATTGGGGCGCAGACTATATAAAGTTGGACGGGTGCTATGCCACTGAGTCCGAACGGGACAGAGGGTATCCCGCCTTTGGGCAAGCCATGAACAGGACTGGTCGGACAATGGTCTACTCTTGCAGTTGGCCGTTCTACAAAGAGAAGGTGGGTCTCGGAAGAACCTTGCGGCACCCCGGCACTTGGAGCTCATTTTTCCTCCTTCAGCCCGACTACAGGTTGATAGCGAAGCACTGCAATCTTTGGCGGTTCGCAGAGGACATCACGGACTCGTACATATCAGTCGACAGGATAATGGAGCACTACCGCAGAAACCAGCAGCTTCTATTAGCCCATGCTGGCCCTGGTCGGTGGAATGACCCGGACATGGTAAGATAGGCTCAGAGCGGCAGATTCTTAACTACGGTATTCCCCCTGCCCCAGCTGGTTTTAGGTAACTTTCGTCTGAGCTACGACGCCAGCCGATTGCAGCTGGCTATATGGTCGGTGATCGCAGCGCCTCTGATAATGACGAATGACCTGGGGACTGTGCGTCCGGAAATAAAGGAACTCCTTCAAAACCGGTGAGGCACATTCACCATATGGCATATTTCAATCTGATTCAATTTCTGAATGCAGAGAGGTCATAGCTGTAAATCAGGACTTGCTCGGGATACCCGGAAAGTGCGTCTTGGCATTGAAATATTTTCAGGTATCTTTAGTCAATCAATCGACCTATCGGAAAAGACACTCCGCACCATTCTTTTTCAGGTTTGGGGTCGTCCAGTCACACCGGTCAACGACGTTGGCCAACACTCCTTTGCAGTGGCTTTTGTCAATCGGGGCGGCTTTGACTTCTGCCCCTTGTGCCCTCGCACCTTCGAAGTCGTCTTAGAGAGCCTGGGTCTGGACAGCCGAACAGGCTATTATTGTGTGGTAGGACCAATCCAAATGGAAACCCAAATGGAAAATCCGTAATCTGCAGATTTGGTTCTTGCTCTTGCAGGACCTGTTCAACAGCAGTCGCAACTTGGGCCTGTTTAAGCCGTATGACGTCTTCAAAACTCGAATAAATCCAGAGGGAGTGACGTTCTACAAGTTTACCGTAGCGCCCATCTACTGAATTGAAAAGTATTCATACATAGATGGGACTGAAGGGGGTCTTTGGTAAATACAATCAACTGCAGAGTATTTATAAACAGAAGCCACTCAGTGTTCACATCTGAGAGTGTATCCGGAGTATATCCCGCAGAAAGCCACAGATGAATATTTATCAACGTAAGCCAGTGCCATGTGGCGCTCTGGTTATTGTTATTCGAAATAAATATACATACATAGAGCTCGCATTATAAATAACCTCGTTATCCCGAGCTTGAATATGAATTTGACAAATTAGGTTTAGTCATTGTGTGTGTGCCCGACCACAAGCGGGAAAAGGACACACAGAGAATCCATTTGGTTATTTTTAGGAGGGGCCGGCTCCAGGGACGGATGCAGAGGCTGACGATGTCGATAACCCGAATAAGTATGAAAATATTGTATAATCCATAAACAAAGATTCTGAGCTGCTGACGAAAAGCTATCAGGCCATGTCTCTGTCTGTGCCTGTGCCTGAACCTGACCTGTGTGTGCGAGTATCGTGTCCATGCATGAGCACCGCCCTTCCAGAGGACTCGTCATCCTCAATACATGTGAAAATTTATTGACCAAATTTCGTCAAGGGATGAACCTTACAGCGAGCATATTCAATTTAGCAGTCTGCCACCAATCGCCTGCTACAAAAGCTTCTCTTACCTCCCGCCTCCAGCTCCGCTGTCCTCTGGTCTCCTCCCCAGCATCCTCCAGGGCTGGGAAAACATAAAAGGGGAGGGACGGACTTCTGTGAGTGGATGGATGTATAGATGGACGGTCGGCAGCACACCTGCATCCAGGCCTCCTGATAGCGATGCCGACGCCATTATCCTCTAATAAATATTGATTTCGGTGTAATAAAAGGACATGACAGAAGCCAACAACGTCGACGGCATTAACGGCCATCGGGAGATGGCTTGGCCGGGCTGGGACCAAAAGCGTCGGAGAAGGGACAGGACAAGTAACGAAATATGTGGATTAGACAAGAGCGCTCCTTCACGCTCAACGCCCAAGAGCGGCGCAGACACGTTCCCGCGAATTACAATATAAACCGCCCGAAAATATTTGCAACGAATCCGAAAAATTATTCAAAATTAAATATAACTACCGCATTCAAATTATGTAAATTTCTGCCGTTTCCATCGCGAGCTTACCTCCTGGCTGCCTCCTGGTTGTTATCCCTGTTATTAGTCATTTTCAAAACGTGCCGTCTTGGCCAGGCCAGAGTATGGGAGGGAGGGCAGTGGAGGGCTTGAAACGCAGGCCTTGAGCCTGAGCCGGACTCCTGTGTTCCGAGGTAACGAAATGTAGCTTGGGCCGCCGCACGAGCACGCGACCCCCAGCACATGGAGATAAATATGGAAATGTCATGTTTACAAGCTCTGGCAATAAATGCCAGTTTCAGAGGACAGGAAGGAGTGCAGACCGGAGCAAAGCCTCCACTTCTTCAGATTCGTGTTCGCCTCAGATTAAGAGAGCGAATTTCCGAAAGAGAAAATTTCCCCAACAAGCGAGACGAAACACTTCAACATGCCGGCACCGGCCTGTCGCGCTGTTCAGGGTCTGTGAACCCCGAACGGCACAGCACTCGAAAGTTCTTTCAAAATAGGAACCCAATTACCTGTGACTGCGACCATTGTCCGCTACATTTACAATCACCTGATGGATTCTGGAGGATTCTCCCGCTCAATTTATGAGCATATTAACATCGGTCTGAATTTCTCAGTAGTTACTATATGTAGAACCTGCCAGAGCGCTGCATAGGCGTCCGAGTTGGGCAACGTTGCTTCTGGTGCCCATAATGGGTGCAGATGGAGCACCAGGCGGTACGGAAGGTCTTCATTTCCGAATGTGTGGGATCGCTGGACGGCCACGACTGCATTGTGTGCACAATTAACTTTCCATCAAGATGGCGATGGCATGACCCGGCTCATCATAATTAATTCATGGCTTATATGCGAGACCAATTTCCCGGCATCGCATCCACACTTGGGGCATCGCACGAGCATGGACAGACTCCGTGGAGGTAAGTTAGCAATGTTCCCGCATAACTTTTTCATTAGCGGGTCCTTTCTTCGCCTCGGTTCATTTGTCCTGGATGGTTCTGTGGTCCTGAGCTAGTCTTAGGACAAGTGGGTGAAAACGACTTTGGCGCTGTTGCAATTAATAGACTCTCCACTCCACTCAGCTCCACTCCTTTCCGCAGAGACTGGATGCCAAGGCAGCGTAGAAGTGCTTACGCGTGTTCCCCATTAAAGCGACCTTAATATTCTTCAAGCGCGCCCGCCGTGTGGGCTTTTCAGCAATGGGAATATTTAATGAACTCCCTGGCAGGTGTTGGCTCCACTCAGTGAAAAGTCAGCACCGCATCCTTTCCTAAGGACGGAAAAGTTCGCTGAGTAGTTTGATCCTGATGGAGGATTTTTGGAAATTGTTTTGATGCTCGCCCCTGCCCCTCAGCTAGGTTTAATTTTTTGTGCACCTATACTATCAGTACTTCATTTCCACATATGCTTGCTGGCAGGCATAGATTTAAAAATACACACAGTACACAGTACAGTCGTATGGTGCAGGAACACATAGTAATTTCCTGTCCTGCCTGATAACGACGACAACGCCCATGGTGTCGCCCACGCCCATGACCACGACCACGCCAAAGTCCATGTGGACGATGATTTGCTGCAGCAGCAATTTATCAAGCATATAATTCAGACCATGGGCTAGATGCAGAGGGTGTTGGTGTTGGCCAGCAGTGAGTGGCAATTAAAGCAAACAACAACAGCGGAGGAGCATAAATAATCCCACAGACACACTCAGCACGCACCCTGGGTCTGGACCCAGTGCCGTGCCTAGTTTCGTGCTACGGGAGCACGAAGCAGCAACACTTTGGCTCTGTTGCACGAGCGGCGCTGCCTTGGCTCTGGGCTGTTGCCCCAGCATGGGATGGTGTGGCTTTTCTGCAGCACTACTGCGAATCTGTCACTCTATCCCGCAACCCAAACGAAACCAAACGAAAAGAAGCCCATTGTCAGCATTTTTGTCCAAGGACCGACCGGGCAGCCGAGCTGCCGAGCTACCGAAAGGGGTGAAGGCGAAACGGGACTCGGTGCGTATGAGAAATTTTATAAAATACCAGTACACGCTAACCTACGTCCAGACAGGGGAAGAGGGCACCCCCAAGACCCAAACCCAAACCGAAACCCACCAGCAGTGGAAATTGTGTCGGAAATTTGGGCCAATGCCTTTGTGAACTTCGTTAGCAGGCGGAAAATAAAAGAATCTGAAAAATTAAGACGCAGAGGCAGAGCCAGAGACAATGACAACAGCCTCGTTCCCTGGCCGGGTGATGGTGATGCTGGTCGAATGGATAGTGTGCACACGGCGACTCTTCAGACAGCTCGCCCAAAACTCAAAAGTTTTACTCAGTTGCTCATCAGCTGCTCACGTTTTCCCCAAATTTCCCATAGAGTTATCCGTGCTGGTACAGCTGTGGAGACATGGAATTATGTTTTCAACTCGGAGCGAGTCGGAAGACAATTAGAAGATTTGTATTCCATCAGGACGTGCTATCTCGAATAACATGAAGTTAGTTATTTTAGGGGTATGCGACTGTGCTAGATGATATTATATCTAAGAGCGGAGGAATTCTGGCATGTCCCCAATTACAAGTATTGTTTCCCCCAGTCTTGATCGCCTATTGTTTCAGATTGCTGTAATAAATGCTGCAGAATTTCATAATTGTTATTACATAATTTTTCTTATTTGTAGTTTGGAATGAGCCTGGTCGGTGGCTAACGCTGCTGCAGCTCAATGTGCGATGACAAATAATTTGTTTCCGGTCTCGGGTTCGGCTGCACAAAATGTCCTGCACATATCCTGTTCTGGCTGGTTGAAGCCGTCCAGCCGATTGTGGGCCAGCCGGGCACTTCCATTTTTCAGCTTAGCACGGCGGAGTTAAATTATTTGGAGTGTACAAATGTGGCCAGAAGCTTACATTTGCTGCAATTAATTTACGAGTATATGTATGTATGTATGGATGTATGTACATATGTATGTACATACATATGTACAAAAGTTTCATAAGTCAGTGAGCAAGGCCAATATCCTACCTCTCCGTGCTCAATCTCCCCCTGCCTTTAGGGGTCAAGAGAGAGGGATCAAAAAAGAATCAAGCACTCAGACATATGTAGGTATGGCATGGATTGAAGGACGAAATGAGAAATACACACAGAAGAGCATTTCTACCCATATGGCTAGAGAGAGGAAGGCACATAAAACTTTTTGCTCAACGCTTGAATGAAGCAAAATTCAACAAATCATTTATGGCCGATGTCCGGACTGGGGCCCAACCAGCCCCACTCAAGGAAATCGCTCCTTTAAAGTGCTTAGGCAAACTGTGCAGAAGTCAAACGTACAGGCGCTCGATGTCCGGCTGTGCACATGGTACATCGGTGTGGCAAGTGTCTGCCATAGGTGGGCTGAGCTTCTGGAGAGGACTAGGACTGGTCCTTGTGCTGCTGTAATCCTGTTGGAGAGCTGGGCAGGGAGGCATTGCCTTCGCAGAGCCTGGCAGCTCATTACGTGTGCGAAAACTTTGATGGCTCCCATTCAGGTCCACTGTGCTTGTATCCGCATTTAATCTCAATCGAGTGCCGTCCTTGAATTGAGTTGGAACATTGGTTCAATATGATTAAGCAACCCACTCTAAACACTCTCCGCACTCTCACTTGAACTCTTTAAAGTCTTCACAAGGGAATACGGGTATTAAATTCGGTATACTCGTAAGTCCAACGAGTACAATAATGCTCCGACAGTAATCTCTTGAAAGTAAACTGGCGACGACGACTTCAGATATGTTATTTTAGGCTCTGTCTTCTTTGAAAATCATCACTATCCATCACTAAATGTTGACCAACAAACCGCCAGTCAGGAGTTAAAATCCCAGCTGTATGGACGTCCTGACTTGATGTAGCTTTACACAAGGACGTGGAAAAATATGTTTAAATGAGTGGTTTTCATTGGGTCTTCGAAGGCTCTTCTAGTCGATTACAGAAATGCGAGAATGTGCTGGACGTAGCCAAGGACTCAATGTATACGAGTAGTTACGTAGAATGATTTATCTAAGGGCTTGTTCCCTTCACTTTCTATGGCTCTCAGTTAACTAAAATGCCAAAGCAAGTGATTCGAAAAGTTCGATAGGAGATATGCATTTTTTAATTTTTTATTTAATCATTAGAAATAGTAAAAACATTAATTCGTCAGATCGTCCCATAGAAAAGTACATCGATGAGTCAGTTTATAATGCAGTTATAGGATATCAATTCTAGGACTCCAATTTGATCACTACAACCATGTATTTATTAAGGCAAAACGAACAAAACTGAATGTCTCCTACACGTTCGACGGTATACGCATATTGAGCAGATCATTTATCATTTATAGTTTCAACCTTTCTATGATCAAAGGTTGAAACTATAAATGATCTTCCTTTCAATGGCTTTAATACGAGGTGTACTGTTAGTTCAACACTTTCATTCGTGCATTTGGATGAGTTCACGTGTCTCAACGTCTGTGAATATCTCTTAATATTCGCTTTAATGCTTTTGTCAGCTTATTAATAATTTGGCGCTGTAAATCGGGCGGGAAAAATTGTTAAAATAAATCAGATGGCTATCAGTTTACGCGCCTTTACGGCTAATGACTTTGGAATGAGGTAGGCAGAACGACCACTTGGCGTAGTTATCGGTTGGGATGCGGATGTGGGCTCGTCCAACTGGAAACAGTTCAATGGCTTGGTCCAACGATGCCAGGGTCACAGATATGGGGTTGCAGGTGCTAACAGCGTTGCCAGCGGTGACAACTTTGTAAAGTTTGCCGAACGCTCCTTTAAAAACTTTCCTTTTGCCAGATAGCAAGGATCGATGCAGTGCAATGTCGATAATGGGACCCACAGTTTAGCATTTTAGCAAACAATTCAACCGATTTACCATAAAATAAACACACCCCACGCCCAACTTCCCAATTGGGATCGGCGACAAGTTTTGGCGCAAGTTTGTGCCCTACGAGTATTCTAGACACTCCGGAGGGTCAAAAGTAGTCAGCCACTTTCCGGACTCTCAGCCGGAACCGTTCCACTTACGGTCGCCGGTATTCCCGTACTTCTAAGATATCGCAAAGGGAATGCTATCAAAAATTAAAACCCCTTTGGGAGCCAAATGTAAAGTTCAAAACCTGGTCGCAAGGCCACTCTGCCGCTGTTGGCGAGTGGCCTCCATCTTGGGCGTTAGACTCCAATCAGCAGCAGCTGGACAGGCCAGTGCGCTGGCCACCTTTCGGGCATGTCGGGAGAAAGCAACGAGAATGAGCGAAAGCTCTTCCAGACTGCTCGACAGTGGAAGTGGAGGTGCAGACAATGTTTGAGGTGGGAGGAGACCGAGACCAAAGGAGGGAAGGCAGGGATGGGAGGGGAAATAAAAATTAGATTGTTGAATAAAACTGCTTGTTCGCTCCGAAACTGGCAACAATAGTTCTCATTTAGTTGCCACAAGTGTTTGAGCTCTTCCAGACTTACGAGGCGGAAAATGAACAAAAAGCAGTCAAGTAACCCAAGACGACGACAGACGAGGGACCAGCGGAAGAAGGCCAGAGACAGAGGCAGCCGTTGAAGGCTGGCCGGACACGCAGGAGGCAGCATAACAATTGGAATTGGAATCAACGGAAGGCACTCCAGTTTGTGCAATTTAATTTTGTAGTAAATTAAGCAGACAGCAACTTAAACCAGCATCTGGTGCAAATTCGTGCAAACGTTTGCTCGTTCAGCATTCCATCCGTCGATGGAGCATCCCTTGTCCTTTCCTC
Organism: Drosophila algonquin; assembly: GCA_035041765.1. NCBI lineage: Eukaryota > Metazoa > Arthropoda > Insecta > Diptera > Drosophilidae > Drosophila > Drosophila algonquin. The sequence continues at coordinate 114,024 of JAWNKY010001524.1, read as the reverse complement.
CGTTCGCTGTCAATGTCGCTTTACGGGCTGCCGTTGCCACACACCCACACCCTGCCTCACAGATACTTGAGTGCCACATTTACATTCTTCAAGAGGGCACCGCACCTCTTAATCTTCTGTTTACTCCGCAGTCTGTGCGGGGCAGGCGGAGAGGTCTTAATCAGTTGGGGCAGCACAAGACGATGGACATTAATTAGGCGTACAGCATGATGCGAATACATATTCTGACGACGGCTCGGCATGGGGCGTTCTATCAGGAGACGTATACACAGCTATACCTAGAAGTGTATTGAAAAACAGGCTAAGATCTTCATTGATGGAAATGGAATGTTGAAAATACCCACCAAGCACCACGCACCACACACCACACACCATCGGCCCCCACATAGCCACAAAGCCAAATCATCTCTTTGGTCGGCCCAGGCTTCCGCAGTGTCCAGTACAATATGAAGGAGGCTATCGGCATCTAGGACAAGTTGGAATCATTTCCCCGTATTACTTCTGTCTGAAGACGGTTGTCTGCGTGCATTTCATTAACGCCTAGTAGTGGTCGATTGCCTGGCGTCTCCGGCTCCCCGGGGACCAGCTTGTTCTTCCTGCCAGTCCGCAATTGCGGGAAAGTGGCTTTTGATTTCCGCCCTACGAGCTCCGTTAACCGCAACCACAACTTCTTGAGTACTCCGAGCCACTCGGCACTCGCCACCTATTTCCCGACATCCCCATCTGCCCTATATTTTCCTACATTGTACTTTGTCCCTGGCCCCTCAGCTTTCGTTCCGTATTTGATTCCGTCGTAATTGCTGCTCTGTGCGCTGAGGTATGGTACGGGTCTGCAGAAGTAGACTGGGAAGACAACACGAGTTACAGTACTTACATTCATCCCTCGCCCCGCTGCTGCAGTCCACTCGTTCGCTTTAATTGCTTGTCCAACAAATTAATGCGATTATTTTTACGTGGTGAAAATAATCCGGCTGTAAGCGCATTTGACAGTTTCACGCGCACTCGCGTCCGATGCGATGCGATGCGACTTCGCACCAGCCCCATTCAATTCCGCGCGGGCATCGAAGCCCCGCATTATTTCAAAGGGACTCGGGCCCGACCGTTGTCACAAATCTTTCATTCCGCTCAGTGTTCAGCGTGCGAGCGCAGTCCGCATGCCACTTAAATATTCTGATGGTTGGCTTTGACTTTGACGTGGGCAACATTTAATTTCGTTAGTTCCGTGACGGGGGCCCGGACCCGGACCCGGCCCCGGTACAGGTCAGGTCTCTCATATTCTGCTTCGTTTGGATGCATACAGGACGAGCAGAAGCGCGGCAGTGAAGGGTCCGCGGTGCGCCACCAATTTTGTTGTAAGCTGAAAAGCTAAAAGCCGACATATTCATTATGTTAAATTTATTTAAGATTAATTGTCTGCCCTTGCTAATACTTGGCAAAGGTTCCAGATCTGTGACAAGAGGAACCTCCTCCACCTTTTGCCAGATAGAATGGGTGCCGAATAGTAAGAGCAAAATTTATGATATTGTAATGTAATGGACTTGACTTGAACTGTCAAGTCTGCCTGCCAGAGCGATGGAAAGCTACTTACATATGTATATAAATTATCCGATCAATTTTGCTCAGGTTTTAGTGGTGTGTAAAATGTGGTTTGATTATTTGCATAGTTCGACAGCGACACATACAAACGTGAGCTCGTATTAATCGAATGCTTATTTTGAGGTTCAGGAAACAAATTCCCTAGTTACGAGTATGTTTGCTTTTACTTTTGGCAAGGGTAAATCACATATTCCGATAATCCTGCCTGCAGCTGCAGCTGTAGCTGTAGTCGTCCTTCCGTCCTTAGCGTAGTCAAACACATCTTGCTCGCCTCAATGCTTTCGTCTTGTGGGGAGGCTTAACGATATTGGCATAGGAATCCGGGGACACGTGCCCCGTATATCAACTGTTTGCTCTCGGTCTCTTAAGAATCCTTTCGTATTCGGAGACTGGAGACCCTTCACCACGGGTCTTTGAACTTTTCAAATTTGCACGCTCTACGGACAGGCATTAGCAGTTCTGCCTTAGACAGTCGCATGCTCAGGCCTATTCCCATTATTCGCTATTAATTTGTATAAGAGCAAACAAAGCTGAGATTACTTTGGATACTACATGCCAGTCGGAGTCGGACGGTGTGGAGTGGAGCTGATGATTCGAGGGTGAAGGGATAATGATTAAAGAAACCCCTTATGCGAAATCAAACACCCGGGGACATCAATCCCATGTGCGCATACATAATTGACGTCGGATTCGGATTCACTTTAATCTTTGCTCTGATTCGGATTTGTTTTGCTTCTTTCTGGAATCTTTCGAGTGTGTCCCTGTTTTGTTCGCATGTCTGCTCATGAATGATTTACATTTCCTCAACGCTGCGCCGCTCAGGGCGGGGTAGGGCTCTGTCTTCATCGCCGATTCCGCATCCGTGGCAACAAGCGCAGTCACAGTCACCTAGCCCTACTCAACGGAGGTACCTTAGGCGCCACCGCAACTGAGGCTTGAGCCAGCAGTGTCGCCATTGTTTGTCTTTAAACACATTTCAGCGTGGCGTCTGCCTTTGGTTATCTTCAAATACGTATTTGAATGGGTAAAAGCGGTAGAAGTTGGGCTGAGAACGAAGCATAATATTCGACTGGGTCTGCGGCTGAAACTGGGCGGAGAGTGGGACTGGGACGAAGGCTTACAGACACTGGGGAGTTTTTCCAAAAGGTAGGTACTTTAAAAAAAAATTGTATAAATCAAACAGAAAGCAATACCATAAATTCTTTATTCATTAATAACGAAAACACCAAACTGAGCTTTAAGCAATCCATGGCCGGGGCGTGGGTCGCGGTCGGGGCTCCGGCCAGGCACACACAGAGTAAGAGACACAGGACGAGGACGAGGACCAGCCCACGGCATCAGTTGACTTGACGTGGGCCTCGCTTCAGTGCCAACCCGCTCGCGGTTTGATCAACGTCATTTTTCGATTCGATGATTAATTGAACGAAATTCAATATTCACAATTGAATTACTGCTGGCTGGGTTGGCTGGCACTGGCATTGTTCGGGCTCAAACAATGCCCTGGATCCCTTGAAGCCCTCAGTCCCAGCGTCGGTGGCATTGCCGTCGGTGATGGGGATGTCGCCGCTGTCGTTGTTGTTCATTTTCCGTGGCACACTCAAAGGCGCGCACAGGCCACCAATAAAGGAGCTTAAACTCAACTGCAAAATATATTTATGTGTACCCGAGTTTCTTAAATTTGGGACATTGCTGAACTTTTCCAAAGAACAATTTAGTACTAGAGCCCTTACGAACCATAAATCTTCGAAAATCCATCAGAAATTATGCTTCGTTGCTGTCTACAATCAAAACGAGATGAAGGTCCAAGAAATCAGATACCAAGTATTTCTATGTCGAGTACTGGTGCTGTCTGTACCGTCCAGTCAGTTTCACTCAGGTACGAATACATTTTATGCGAAAATGATGCTGATGCCAGAAATGCATGCGTATGAGAGGGAAGTGGAAACATGGAAAATCCATATGCCTGGGTATGTTTGGCATTTTCCGACTGAGCTCACTTAACCTAATCCCCTCGCAGTTGGGAAAACTATATTTGAATCAATTTGCTTGGTATTGGCAGGGATGCGTTCGGTCCAATGGTTTTCAGGGGTGCCCAAATAGAGGAGTATTTCAGAGTGACGAGTACAACCAGCTTGAAATGAGGTTTAAAATTCTCAGTCATTAAGCACTTCCGTCTTTAACGATTCATCCTGTTGGACGAACCTACTATGATGCGCAAATATACTACATACGAACTTATTAATGTACGAATGTACATATGTAGGAGCTAAGCTCCCATAGATGCTCCCAGTGTCCCAGTGTAGGAGTGGCAGGAGTGAAACATGCCGGGTGGGTAGGGTGTTGTAAGAGTCAACATTTGTGTGCGCAATAAATGGGAATTATGAAATATACTTTTTACATGGCGCGCTTTTAAGGGTCGCACTGCTCTGTTACAAGTAAAGTCGGGGGCCCAGAGAACCGTGAAAATGGATCGAATAACTTGCCGGCAAGCAATATGGCAAGCATGGCCAACTGATTTCTGAACAAACGAATCAATCGTCTGTGCAATGCCTTGTCGATGTCTATGTCTATATCGATGTCGATGTCATGTCTGTATAAAGCTGTTATAATGACACAAAGCTAAAAATCAAAAGCGGTAACAAAGCGACACCAAAACGGAACTCACAAAGGACCGGCGGCGCTCAATCGAGATCCGCGCTCACTCGCACATCCGTTTCCGGCTTGGCATTTTTTTCATACCCTCACTACTCTCCACCTCCCGTCGCCTATCCCTTCCACCCCTCCCCATGTTGTACCGTACCCCTGTCCCTGCCCTTTAGTCGTTAAATTACAACTGCGCCACTTTTGGCTTTTACGGTGCCATAAATCGAAACAAAAGTGTCGTTTAGCAATTGAAAACGAAAAACAGAAACGAAATCATAGACCCGGGACCGGGACCTGACCCCAGGACGAACTTGGATGCCTGCTGTCTGCGTAGGGTCGATCCCCGTCTCACCTCACTCTCAGGCACAGTCCCACCCAACTCGCCCTACCGCTACCCTCATCTCAGCTGGCAGTGCAACAAATGTTGCCGCACAGATGAGAACTCTTCATCCAAATTATAAATTCAAGTGGAGGAAAATGTTACTGGCTTGTTATGACTTTTAGTGGGACGTTGACGATGCCCCGCTATTCCCACCAATTCGTTTGGTCAGCCGGGTCCGGCGTAATGAAATTAAATCACAGCCTGACCGCACTGAGAACCGAGTTCGGGCTACCGACTGAACCGAATGGGTTTACATGCCAATTCTGTGCCGTCAGTGGCCAGCAAAGAGCTGGCGTCTCACCATCACTTAATTACTTTTGATACGTGACAACTTAATCCTTTGACCAGGACGCTTCGACGCTACGGACCGAAAGCCGATGCCACTGTGAAGTTCGAACTCGTTCCTATTGGGGAACGCGGTGCGGTCCGGACAACCGTCAGTCCCCTCAAATGGTGGCCAATTGAGAGAAACCGCAAATCTGTGCTCGAAGCAAAGCAAATTAAACATGATACCGCTTTGAGCATCAATCACGAACAAATGCCAAATTGCAGGCATTAGCATATTCATTTCATAACTTCTCCGCAATGACCCCCAGCCTTACCGCCGTTTTGATAAATGGCTTAGAATCCGTGTTATCCAATCTTATAGAATCAAGTTAATTAATTTTTTACTTTGCCTACGAACATACATACTTATGAACACAAGAGTACAGGATACACTCAATAAAATGGTATAGAAAATATATAATGTACAGAATATGTACGAAAAAAGGGAGTTAACTATAGAGGTGCTAATATCATAAATATATTTTTTTTGCTAGCCAAATACATAATATAATAATATAACACGTCGACTTGGCTCGTTTATTATAAACACACATACATTACATTAGTTTAGAAATATTCTCTAAGAAATGTATTCGTTGAGGCTGTTTAAAGCATACCAAAAGCATAGCCCAAAACAATATAACTAATGCGTGAGGTGAGCTCATTAGAATCCAAATTTTAAGTCGAAAGAGAATCGAGAATTTAACATTTTCAGGGGAAAATCTCAGTGGAGTGGATCCTTTTGAGGTAGTTTAAAGTCTGTTGTAGATAAGTCAATATGGCAACCCTACTGTATAATAATAGTCCTTAAATATACGACGACATAATAATTCCGAATAGGCGACCACTGAAAAAGTGTGTAGATCGACGATCGATCATTCTAAATGGCACATCGAGGGAAGAAAGTCGTGTTCGGAAAAGAAGATCGTTTCACTCTCACAGTTACTGGCACTCTAACAAAGTTCACTCAATAGAGGGGGCACAGTACGAGTATGTGTGAATAATGTATGAATGCGGAATTTTCGATTGACCATCTTCTAAAAGGAAAGGGACTGCTCGCTCTCAGAGTACATGAAAAATGCTGGGGACTACAACCACAAAGGGGTGTGCGTCGTCGCTGTAGGTCCGATGGCGAAGCGACGACGACGAAGGGAGCATTTCGTTTAATCACTGCACTATTATTAATCATTCAATTGTAATCCCCCGGCAATTATGTTAATGCGCAGCACATTTTTAATTAACCGAAACACACACAGGACCGCAGAATGTACGCACGCCACGCACTTTGTGAAGCCGCAGAGGCTTGCACGATGTCCTAATGGCCTGGGCCCAGCAGGAGGTAACGGCTACGGGTAGGACGGGTTCGTTCCGTGTGTGCCCATGTTTCAGCTGAATTCCTAGGTGACTTGAAAGTACCTTGAAAAGTTCAATTTCAAACGAACTCTGACTTTCAATTAACCACGGCTTGTCCTTGAGCGATTATGGGAGCAATGTTGGTGGCTGTGGCTCAGCGCCTTAAAAAACGTGAGGTCGCTATACACCGTTTTTCGAACTTCCTCCCAGGAATTCCGACAATCCAACAAAAATTTCCCCGTTATAAGCGCACAAATTAAGGAAAAAATATTAGCATAATACCCCGTTTATGACTGATTTCCAGAAAACCAGAAAGCAGCAGCCAAACAGCCAAACCCTGTGACGGGTACTTAAGCGCAGTCGAAATAAAAATGGCTTCCCATGACGCGATGTATTGATGTTGATTATGTTTGCGAAGGGTGTACACTGTACATTGTACACAGACAGACCAAAGGACAATGCGGTGGAGTGGTGTCCCTAAATATTCGAACGTCAAAATGTTAATTTCCTCGTATCTGCACCAACTTTTAAGCGAATTTCACATAAAAGCGAAAACTTTTCACATAAACGACGGAGACCCACTCATGCTGGAAGACGAAGACTTACAGCCCCCCACACAGCAAATGTCCCACAAATTGCTCCCCATTTACATACTCGTATTTGTGGAAACATAATTGTGTGCCTGACATGCTTAGTTCGCACTCATATCAGCCTGAACTGAAAGGAAAGTATTGCCTTGCCCGTGTGCGCGTCCGAGAATAAAATTTCAATGCAAATGAGCTGCTCTCCCTCCCCCTTGAACTGCGCTGCCGCAGATTCTTTTGATCTCTTTCTTTCTCGTGCACTACTGTGACAATGCCAAGCTAAAGGACCACAGAGTAAACATTTTAACAAAATGCATGCACCCATTATGACTTCATTTTTCAGAACAACAAATCCGTTAACCTTGTCTGATTTTTCGAGAGTATTTCGCTCAATAATTTGTATTGTACAATAAATTCCACATATAGCCAACGAAAAATCATAGTCTCTAATGTGGAAAAGTGGCTTAATAGATTCAATATCTAGGAGTATACGAATATACGTATACTTACTATACGTGTAAGTCAAACTAAATTCGCACCACTGGTCATTGAATACACATAGCCCCTGCTGTACTTCAAATTTTGTGGTTTTGTATGGCCAACGGTGAAGGCTGCTCACTGCTAGGAGTACGAGTTGCATGGGAAAGAATCTTCCATTGCATAAACAGTTTTATGGACTGAAGGGCAAACCAATGTGGTTTGGGTTTTGGGTTGCTTTTTTCGCATGGCGATCCGCCCAGGGCAGTTCAGTTGTTTGTTTGAAATGCAGTCATAAGCAAATTGCAGTGCATTTCAACGTGTGCATGTGACAAACACAACAACTTTGTCGGGCGATGGTGCAGCCGGCACCATTCAAATGCTGGGCCTGGATCCATATCCGTACGCAGCTCCAAAGGACATGCAGAAATGCAAATCAAAGTTCGCAAGTTTGGCCTTGGATCTCTCGTCCCGAAAGAAGGAACCCGGCCTCTAAGTGCGGAAACTTGCCTCCAGGTGCAACTTGCACCGAACCGACATTTATACTCGTACACAAATATGTATAAATATATGGATATGTAAGTTGCAGGCATGCAGATATCTAAATTGTGGACAATGGAGACGGAGGCGCCCGGGCACCGGTTATTCAACTCATAGGGGCAATCGATTTTCGATTACTAGCAGCCGGAAGCCCCGCAGAGTGCAGAGCTCCTTGTCCAGAAGCTGCAATTGAAATTCCAGCCCGCACCTGCACCTAGACCAAACGCCACCCCTTGTCGATGCAGTCAGTGGCTGGTGCTGGGACCTGGCTTTCTTAGAATGTTGTGTAGAGATAAAAGTGGCAAACTACCGGTAAATGTTGCCATTGCAACACGTCCTTGCATTTGCACTCGCACTGCCGCTCTAGTTCTGCTTCTGTGGTACGACAGGGAGATGTATTGACACGTGTATGTTGTTATCGATGGGGAAACAGCATTGTTATAAATTCCAAATGCATTTCGAATGTATTTTAGGCTGACTCTGGTACACTAGGGCCGCACCGCACCGCATCTTCTGTTTACGAGTATTGGCCAGATCGACAATTGGTAGAAGTTAGCATTTTGCTGAGCATTATTGAAAAATAGAAACAAGCCAAATTAAATTTCAGCTCCCCAAGAACGTGACGGCAATGCAAATGGTACCCTCCGATAGCATCCACAGAAAACAAAAGCCTTCTCACCGGCAGGCCGTTGCCGTTGTGCGGCACGGCAACCCACGTGACAATGTGCGGAAATGTCCTTAAAGCGATATGCAATAGGTGTCTGTGTGACTCTCTCCCGTACGTAATCACATGCGTGTGGGAAATCCGTGCCGGGCAAACCAAAAACCAAAGCTTTAAGCTTCGGAATATTTACTATAGTGGTCCGTTAACTTTTATACCGCTTCGGTCCGAGCTAGTCGCATTCTGATCCACCAGTGTAGTTAAAAGGCCGTTAGGATTGAGGAACGAAACCAAAGGGACAAAAGGATATTCTATACAAAATTTATGAGTTTAAAGACCCAGCTGGCTGCCCCTTGAATCAATGGCATATGCACGACAATATATTTTGTCTCAATGTCTAGAATCGAAACGCTGTGCACCTAAAACTAGCTTGGAAGCCGATACCCACACCACCAAAGTCATAAGAAAATCAGCAGAGACTGTTTCATCATCGAGCGGTCGTCGATAGTCGACAGACTATCATTTTAATTGCGCCAAGCAACTACGTTTTCGCAGTTTGAATGACACAAAGCCAGAACGTATGCATATGCACTATGCGGGCGACGGTACCCAGAAGCTCCCATCATATGCAATCACTTGCGGTATGGTATGCGTGTATCGCTCGACTGCCTGTGCCGACACTGGGGACCTGCCTGCGTCAAAAGTATGCATATACTCGCATGTGGTGTCCAAGAGCACCACCACCGCCACGGCCATCTCCACCCCCGAGCCTGGCCTTGCATTTGGAATGCAAATCAACAATGACGATTGGGAACACGGCCGATCCACGCTTTTTGTCGCTGACTTTAAGCATCTGCGAGAGCAACGGCCGATGCTAAAAGTGACATTGATTGCTTCCCATACTGATTGGCCGTAGTTTGTTTGCCGCGGAAAGCCACATTGCATAAAAACAGCATACAAATAGCCAAATGACAACGATGAGAAACGTTTCTAGTATCTGTAAATCTCACAATTAGTGCGGACATATACCCACATACCATATAACCATGCATGGTTGCAGCGTAGAGAAGGAAGCCACTCATATCCGACCTCATAATTTACGAAATTTTTTTTAACGAATGGGCAAACACAGCTGGCTGACTGTTGTTGTCATGCCGGAATATACTTGAAATAGTTCATCTTGGCTTGGAGTCGTTACAAACAACACTTCAGTTTTCGGAAAATACTTCTACTTTTAGAACTCTCATTAATTTTGGTTGCTTTATAAAATATGAAACCAAAAACGGACAAACATTAAATGTCAACCAAACAGGATAATCGATCCCGTCCGGCATCTTTCCACGGCGTTGTTGCTTTGACTGTTTGACACGCTGGCCGTCCCCACCATCATCATAACGAACTCGTCCTTGCTTTTGATCGCCTTTGACCATGACAGTGGGCCCAACGTACTGCTGGAGTTGCACGACGGAGTTTAGCTTTTCGTCTCCACCTCCTTCGTAGCGATCACAAAGCCATACATGAATGGAACAGGAGCGACGCCGGAATTTCGGTATATACATGTATTTATAAGTTAAACAAATAAAGTGTTATACAGGACTAGAGTTCTGTGACAATTGTCGAAGCGATTTTCGTTTGCTGTAGATTTTGTTTATAAATGCAAGTTGTGCTTTCTGTTAATTACTTTGACAGCAATCAAAGTTGGCCCTGCACTACATCAAGTAACTTTTGCAAAACTTTCACTGCCAAATGGCGTTCAAAGGACTGCATTACACATACACATGCACATACACTTGATGAGCACTCTCTGAGATGGCGCAGCTGCTCTTCGGAAGTCCTTAACTGCAGCCGGAAGGAGATTACAGTCGAAGGCAAAGTTTGCAAGGAGCCTCAATATATGCCAATTAATCACTTCGAATGACATGCTTTCCATATGGAACAGGATAGACGGGATATTCAGAGGCAACACAACAGTACAAGTCAGAGAGCTCGCGTCGGGTGCAGACTGGTGTGATAACACAGGCCCCGATTCAGTAATTTTACTTAATTTGAAGGATTTGAGGATCTCCGTGTCTCCGCATCCCTCAACGCGTCGGCGTCTAATCGAAGGATAGAGAAGGCCTGGCGCCAACATGAAATTAATAGACAGTGCTATCATCCGCGACTTCTAAGCTCTGATGTCAAATTCATTGCTGAGCGGACACAATTTGAAACTGCGTCGGGGTGCTGGGTAGCCGCATAAATTTAGAAGATGAAACACAAATATTACGAGTATTGCATCAGGACCAGTAACGACATAAACTAATTTTAGTAGAAATCAAGTTGCCATTTGGGTAGCCCATTCAGCCATAGCCATATACAATATTAAATCAGATATGTATGTACGAATCGAGTATGTGAATCGATCCCGGCTAGGAAGTTCTCACCACGGAACCCCACATCCGTATCAACATGGCCCCCACGCATACACAAAGACAATATAATAATTGGCAAGGCAACAAAATGCCTTTGTGATGCCCATAAAAATGGAAAAGAATGCGATGAGCCCATTGGGGGATGCCCATGCCCATGCGGGCGTATGTCCAGATCCAGGCAGCCAGGAGAAGCCAAAAGCCTAGGAAGCCCGAACGGGCAATCGAAACGGAAGAGACCGACCTCATCATTATGGGAGAAAATTGTTTTTGAAAAAGTAAATCGAAGACAAAATGACCAACAGCCGCCGGCATGACAACGCCGCAATGGCCCAAATGAGACAGACAAATAGCCCCGAACAAGGACGGGGTGGGAGGGGAGGCTCGGAGCGGATGTCTAACCGATGCCCGACGCCAGGCGCTCGACAACCGACAACCAATGCTCGACTGCGATGGGTTAGCGCATTTATTTTTGGTCTTTGGGCTAAAAGTTTATTCAGCTGTGAAAAATTCCCTTAAATTGTTTGTTGTCGCTCCGATGGATGGCTGGTAAAAAAAGAATTTAACTTTGAGTTTCAGTCAAGCATAAATTCCATAAACATTGCTATTAATTTCTTCATATAATGCAAATTAAGCCATACTATACAGTCCCCGTCCAAACAAAAAACGGAATCCGGAACTTGCAACATGCAAAGTCCATTTGTTTCCCCACCTACAATATATACAAAATCTATGGACTGGCATCGAAGTGCTCCCAAGAACACCGCAAGATGTTAAGAACTCTTCCACAGCTCTGCCAAATGCCATAAGCGGACTTTTCAATTTCAATTTTAATACCAAGGCGCAGCACGATTGCCCTTTGGATCCCATATTGAGAAGGCAGCGCTCAAAAAACGCATGCATTGAGAGTCGTTAGCCAAATACAACACTCTTTATGCACACTCGGGCAATCACATTCACATTCCTATTCCCATTCCCTTCCCAACCCATTCCTGCTCTCGTCCATCCACAGCCTCAGCAATGTAGTTTCCAGATGCCAACGCACGTGTGGCAGGTGGGCGAGATGTGGCAGGGAGCGACCTAAGACAAGGAGAGTATGGACGGGCCGCCGCAAGGAGTAAATTGAAAGCAAACGCAGGGCAAAGCGATTTCATTAAAGCTCGTCAAATATTAAAGCGCATTCGGGCGAACGGGGGGGAGGGGTTGGGAGGCGGAGACGGAGGCGAGTACAACACGTCGCTGGTAGGCGGTGGCTGCTTGTCGTTGTTGTCCTTGTGGCTGTCGTGAGCCTGTGCGTGTCTGGTGGTACGCAACGTCTCCACTGTCATCTTGAGGGCGACAGCGAGTGTCTCGATGTTTTCATTCCCTTTGTTGTCGCTGAAGTCATCTTTTATTTCATTTCGTCTCTTAAGTGTCGGAACATGGAACGGACAATATAATTTACATTCAGTATGCAAATGGAACCAACCCGGCAACCCGGCAAACCCAGCAAACCCGGCCAGGCGAACCGTGTGTCGCAACGGTGTTCGGAAATGGCAAATTTACAATAAAAATAAAAAAGTTTGAATAAGTAATTTTGTCAAAAGACGAGCAACCGGCAAAAGGGCACTACGCACAGTGGGGCATTTGCTCATATTACATTTAAAAAATCATAACTTCTAATCTAATAATAGTAACTACCGACTATAAGAGCTTCTAAAAATTTAAAAATCAATTAATAGGAAACTTCTTAAGCTTTAAAATTAATGTTCGTCAAGAGTGCCAGGTATCCTTGGTGCTTTAATATTCAAGGTCAAAATTAAGAAATATTTAATATTTGCTATGGATACAATTTTTTAAGGTAGGTTTGGTGGCTTTAGAATACTTTCCTTAATCCAAAATCTTTGATTTTTATACCCGGTACTCGAAGAGTATAGGGGTATATTAGATTTGTGGTGATAACGGATGTGTGTAACGCCCAGAAGGAAGCGTTTCCAACCCCATAAAGTATATATATTCTTGATCAGCATCAATAGCCGAGTCGATAAAGCCATGTCTGTCTGTCCGTCCGTCCGTCTTCATTAGCGCCTACATATATCTTAGAAACTATAAAAGATAGAGCAATGTATCCAATCATAGAGTATCAATGATAGAGCATTGTATCCAGTCTCCTGTGTTATCACACAATTTCGCCACGCCCCCTTCCGCCCCCACAAAGAACGAAAACCTGTGGAATCCACAATTTTTAAGATAAAAGAAAACTAAAAACGTAGTATCATGGAAAATAACCGTATCTACCAGATTGCCTAATCTGGATCAGGTCGGATCATTATTATGGACAGAAGGAACAAATTAAATTTCAGTGGCTACGCAACGCCTGCCAAGCGCTTCTCATTCCTTCCTCTCTCTCGCAAACACTTCCACGTCTCGAATATGTAGCTATACATGTAGATGTAGAAATGTAGAAGCAGATGTAATTTTAATCATTTGTTAACAAAAATGGAAACATGTATAAAAATTCCAAAAATGGTTTGACTTCATTGTTTGAAATATTCGTTTTTGACCAAAATTTGGTTCGGCCCGTTTGCGAACATATAATAAATTACTTAAATCGTAAGCTCATACATATATGCATTTATATACTGACTTAGTACCGGGTATGAAGTAGAGCCGCGGCCTGTGACGCGGCTCACAACGTTCCCCCTCGTTATAATCCATCATAGCGCTTTTATATAAACATTTCGTGAAAAATACTATTTCCTCTTATGAAGTTAAGAGATAACTGTCGATTTAAGTGACATATTTTGCACTATATACCATATACATATTTTGAGTTAGCTAGGTAAGAAAGCTAAATTGGAATAATCCAATTAGAAAGTTAAAAAAAAAAACAACATAGAAATAAGGTACTTACATTCAAAATAGATAAACAGAGAAATCAAAAATAAAATAATCTGTAGTTGCGAAACTTTCCATCAAATTAAATTATATTTACCTGCCTCCTCTGACCTTTTCCAAACAGGTAATTGGAAATTCAACATTTCCTAAAGAGATATACAATACATAGTCACGTAGTACTTATAATACAACATTTAGCAATGTTATCAATTAACAACACACACGCTACAACAACTTTGTACGCACTCTTCTTCTTCCCTATACCTGCCGCGTGTTTTTAATGCGAGGTATCCATAGTTTTTTGGCTTACGTTTCCAAAATGCTGTTTCGGAAATTTAGACTATATAAATATGAAAGCTATATATTATAGATATCACTTGTATGTGGTCCCGCATTGACTCTGTGATATATGTACTTCCGAGTTCTATTCCACAAAAGTTCGAAAAAACCAAAAATTAGTGTATTTTTTAAACTTTTCTAATTTAATAAGTATTTCAGTTATATTTAAAATGTATACCACATCAAGATTGAACAAACTTTTCAGATAAAGTAAAAAAATTGAAGATCGGTTGCTTACATCGCCCAATATTCAGTTTGAAAGTGCTGAATTTTCATATAAATTGTCATTTATTCGTCCTCACGAATAATTTCTCAACTTGAAGATCTCTGGCACCCACAATTATAACCATAATTACTAACCGATTTAAAAAATCTTTTGGATCCATAAACTTTGAAGTATTCTCCATCGGTTACATATTTCATTTTTGCCAAACGCGTTCATAAAAAAGATGATTTTTGAAACGCTTTTCGGTCAGAGGGCCCACTGTGCGACGCCTCCGTTCTCGCTGTGTATGGAGCTGATTGTTGCGGTATCCACAAGTTCTTCTGAGAACTCAAAGGTACAGTGGTTGGGTGTCGTGTTTACCATTTTTGCCAGAATGATTTCCACCAATTGTCTTAGCTTTCAGACAGGAAGTGGACAGCCTATTATTAATTCAATTCCTTCGAGTAGTTTGCTTGAAGAAAAACAATTGTCTCAGGTTCAGTGCGAGTATACTTACTCGCACCAAATGCCTTGACAATCAGACCCCACTTTTACCACGTCCACAGCGTTTAAATTATGAACAAATAGTATTTAATACGGAGCACATATAACTGGAAGATTATTTTTATGGTCGGTTTTACCAAGTTCAGAAACATTAAATAAAAAGAAGAACAAATGGTATTGCTGATAAAAATTATGCTGCTCGCATGACGGTTGGTGGCACGTGCAAATGCGAACAGCCGAAGGTCCCTCCTCAATTCCTTTGTGGTTGAGGGCCAAGGGTCAAAACTGTGCCACAGACCCGCCCAGGGTGTCGTGCCATTTCGCTGTAATCCATCATAGAACTTGTCACTCCTTGACGATCCTTCGCAGACACATGAAGGCTTTCATTTGCAGGCACAGGTAAGAACAAATTATTTAAAGTGTGCTATACGTCTCGTCCTGCCATTGATCGAAATGTACCGCTCCGCTCCATCTGACATCACAATCATTATATTTACATGTGTACTATATAACAGAGACCAGAACAAATATTTAGTGACCGACTGACAATGCCAACAGTGGTTCCTGGCCAGCGCTGGGCCCATTTGCAGTTTTAAGTTTCATTAATTTACTCTCACGCCCACTCTGGTATGGCAAGGTGGAGGTGGAGCTGGCGGTGACAGTGGCGGTGGCGGCACAAAAACAGTAGACAATGTCAATATTTTGAAACAGACTGTTGCTCTGTTTCTGGCTCCAAACTACCAGCAACACGTTGCAATGCAAAACGAGGAACACGCTTGGTAAACCTTCCAACTAGAGGATGCCCATGAACCCTACTGAAGTATTACGGGTATCTGAATTTGAACATGAACATACATACATACATATGTATGTATATGTATATGTATTTCAAGGGCTCCGAAAGAGGTTTCAGTATAAATATAACAGATCCCTTCACTGTTTATGCTCGTCCCCGTACTGAATGGCTCAGAAATTATTTTTTTTTGCTAGTAAGATACTAGTAAGATAACCTAACCTAAGATACTATATACACAAACACTCAACGTACTCTACGTGTACGGGGTAAAATGCACTGCGACCAACAACAGTGTCGAACAGCGCCCATCTGCATTCAGGCCTGAAGCGACAGTCGCCAAACGAAAATACAAATAGGCGGGAAAAGCGAGCAACAAAGGAGAGAGGGGCGCCACAGACGAACCGATGTCGGTCTTGCCCTCCCCGAGGACCCAGCACGGCAAGAAGGCAAGTAAAACAATGCACAGCCAGCGCTGGTTAACGCAAACGCAAACAGCAGTGGTCACTCGATTGAAAATCTGAACCACTAGCCCCACCAAAAAACATGGAGAAAAAGAAGAAAAGAGCAATGAATATTCCGGCGTAAAATTGCTGGGTATTAGTCCATTTTGGGATAATTTTAATTAACGTACACCGAGTTGACACTATATCACACCCGCTATCGAGCCTAATTAGCACCAACAGCGCGATGTTTTGGTTGATATATTGTGAGTACATATACCTAACTCGGAGCTCGAGCAAAATGAGAGGCCATTAACGATCTTCGTTTTTCCTATGGATAGCAATCAGGTGATATCTTTCTGTAGTGGATTGTATACAAAATTTGCTAGCTAAATAGATTTATAAAATTTCATAAGTTAAAATGAAGCAATTCCATTAAGAATTGGAGACGAGAGGGGTCCGCTTTGGAACTCGACTGCCGTAAACTGTCATTTCCTTGGGGATAGTTATTAATTAAAATTGCAAGCATGCAATGCTAAGCTTTGTGGTAGGCTGCATGTCTCCTTTTTTGTTGATACCAAACTGTACTAAACGATCTGAAATGCAGTTTTATATGATATGGTTATTTGAGCATAATAGATATTGATCTGGTGAAGTTTAAATTCTAGGAGTGGCAGCTTAAAGAAAAAAACTTTTCTATTTAACTTTTCAAACATGTCACATTATTGTACTTAAAGAACATGAGTCTTTACACATTCACGGAGATAAACACAAAACCAGTCTATTCCCTTTAAAAAAAAAAACATACTGATAATAATATAATTTTAGAATAGTTCAAAAATACTGCCTGTATGCAATCAGTTGGCCACTCACAGTACCGATGCACCCGTTCCGTGTTTTAACGCGGTTTTAACTACATAACGCGGTTTTAATGTAGTTCCTTGTGCACCGGGAGTCGTCTCCGCTGGGAAAATTCCTTGTCTTGCAATTTCCTGTGGTCCATACCTTTCTATAGCCCTGGATCTCTCCTTCGCTTCTTTTGTTGCTATCGATATTGATATTGATGGAACTACCGTGCACATGACAGAACCGTAGAGCTAACATCTCCTGTGAGAACAGTTGGCAGCCAGCTCAGGAGTATATAGTGTACAAATATTTCGGAAGTTAAAAGTGAGAGCTGGAGGTAAAAACTGTGCGCATAACCAAATAGAGAGATGAATAGATGGTTGGAATAGAAAAACATATATCTCCCATGCCATTATTAAAAATTAAATCATTTTATAGAAATTGGTAATATAATTCTTTATTATTGGCACGCACCAGCAGAGTTTAAACGAGGGGGAATGTTGTGAGGCCTTTGCCGCGGCTCTACTTTATACCCGGTACTCAGTCAGTATATATGTACATACATTTATGAGCTTACGATTTATGAAATTTATTATATGTTCGCAAAAGGGACGAGTTAAATTTTGGGCAAAAACTAATATTTAAAATAAATAAAAAAATTAAGTCAAAGTAAAAAACATTTTTAGAAAATTTATACATGTTTCCACTTTTGTTAACATATTATTTTTACATCTGCTTCTACATTTCTACATATACATGTATAACTACATATTCGAGACGTACAAGTGTTTGCGAGAGAGAGAGAGAGAGAGAGAGAGGGAATGAGAAGCGCTTGGCAGGCGTTGCGTAGCCACTGAAATTTCATTTGTTCTTTCTGTCCATAATAATGATTCCACCTGATCCAGATTCGGCAGTCTGTTAGACACGGTAATTTCCCATGATTCTGCGTTTTTCGTTTTCTCGTACCTTAAAAATTGTGGATTCCACAGATTTTCGTTCTTTGTGGGGGCGGAAGGAGACGCGGCAAAATTTTGAAATAAACTCGTGCTGGTTTGATATAACAGGAGTTTCGATAGAATGTTTGGTTGCTCTAGCTCTAATAATCTCTGAGAACTAGGCGTCAAAAAAGACGAATGGGCAAAGCAGACGGGGTCGCATGTGAAAGAGAGCGAGAGGGAACGATGACTTTCGAAATGGTTTTCTTCGTTGTAGCTATTTTAATAATGTGATCTAGTCCAGATTCAGCACTCTGATATAAATGGTCATCATCTATGGTTCTGCGTTTTTAGTTTTATCGTATCTTCAAAGTTTTGTATGCCACAGACTTTCGTTATTTGTGCGGGCGGAAGGGGGCGGGGCGAAATTTTGAAATACATTGTAATACATTGTATTGTAATAATCAACGACGCCATCGCCACCGTGGCCGCCAATGATGGTCCAGAGCGTAGCATTGCGGGAACATATGTACCTAGTGACTTTTGACCGGGTCGCCCTCATCAACGGTACAGAGTACACCAATTTCAATAATGCGCCGAAGAGGATCCCAGGCATGGCAAGTTCCGCAAAGATCAACTTCACCAGCCACCAAACTCTGCTGAGCCTGTCGTACCTTCATAAGTTGAATGAGGAAAATCTGCATCAACTGGCCGAGGTTCATACAAACCTTACGGTCGGTCCGCCGTTCTAATCGGCGTTTTCTGGTGGTTGCGACGGTGGTGGACACACCGTCGCTATTCAACAGATGCTGAAGAACCTGAGCTTGACCGAGGACGGCCAAGTCTTGAAGGGGGGAGTAGTTAACGACAGTTAACTGAATCTGCCACTGGATGGAGCGGACTCTGCATTATTGTCGAATAAGCAGTTTTCGTCATCTGTGGGATCGCGAAGGCCGCGACCGATCTACCGGATGCCGGCCGTCAACAAACACCACTCAAGAGGCGCAGGGTCAGCAGGGTCAGGTTGCTGAAAAGCAACCGGCGTCGTGGGCAGCAGCGAAGGGCTTGCCTTTATAAGTTTAGGATACTTAAGTTCAGTCTTTAGCGGTCAGCCGAGTGGCAGCAACACATTTGTCCTCGCCTTGCGGATGTTAATTACTCATAATTATTTCTTTGTACTTGCTTCAATCTTATCCAGTTTAATATCATTAAAGATTGTATTACAAATCAATACTCGTGTCCAATTAAATTATTACTTATACATATGTACATAAGCTCTCTCACGGCAGCAGCCTATCCAGCTGTTCTCTCGCGTCTTCTTTCTTTCTTTGACCTTCTCCATCACTCTCGATCTTTCGTCTTCGCTATATCTCTCTCAATCCCTCGCTTGCTCGCTTGCATTAGGGCTTGGGCCTATACTAAGATATGTCACTCTCAAACAATTATGTTCTGTTTACAGCTACGTTTTTAGTAAGAGACAAAATACGCGCTTTTTCGCTCGCACGAACTCCGCGCTCGTGGATCTAAAACAGAGGCCAGCGTCATATGCACTGTACATAGGAAAAGGCTACGGAAGATCCGCCTAGTGTGCAAGAGAGAGAGAGAGAGAGAGCTCTTGGATGTACATGGGAAAAGGCTACGGAAGATCCGCCTATACGGGGCAGCGCAGTCGGCACACGAGCTTTCTGTCTATCTGTCTCTCTCTTTCTCAAATTGGAAATCCCAAAAATTCCAGCTGAAAATGTTGTATGGAGTTCTTCATCTTAGTGTTTATTGTTTATTTTGTTTAAAGTTTAACAATGTACAGTTAAACTGTAAGGGTAAAATTACATATCAAATAATTAAACTAAAGGGCCAAAGCCAATACTCAGACCCGGTGGGGCTGATTATCGGCTCGGTAGCCGATTTCCAGTAGTTCCATTCCATACTAAACCGAACAGCAAAATCGAGGAATATGACATTTTACTCGAGCCTCTTGCAGCCGGCCACCCGCCTCAAGCTATCGCTATTGCCGCAAGGGCGGCAAATTCAAGCTAGATCAAGTCTAAATGTTATACATATTATAGTCGTTTATTTGTAATTGACCTATTTTTGATGCCAGAAAATGCATTGTTAACCCCGATTTATTGTTGAGCTTTATTGTCAGATCCACCGACTCGGGTATCAACGGCCTGATGCTTCGAATGATACACCGGCACACATACATACTTTCGATTTCGATTGTGCACAATCAGCCGGGCCACAATCGACCATCGGACGGGCACACATACATACATATGATGGAAAAAATATATATTGTGGAAATTTAGCTTGTTCCTTCAAACCGTATTTGACAAGTATCCAAGAAAATGGGTATACTGAAAGTAATCTAATCTGATAGAAAATATATGAATTTACCGTATAAAATTATTTTTTTTGTGTTGAGAGTCTGAGTCAGCTGGTAATACTAAACCGAACAGCAAAATCGAGGAATATGACATTTTACTCGAAAGCCGGCTACAAAAATTATCGAAATTATTCTCCGGCTAGCCGGCTACAAAAATTATCGAAATTATTCTCCGGCTAGCCGGCTACAAAAATTATCGAAATTATTCTCCGGCTAGCCGGCTACAAAAATTATCGAAATTATTCTCCGGCTAGCCGGCTACAAAAATTATCGAAATTATTCTCCGGCTAGCCGGCTACAAAAATTATCGAAATTATTCTCCGGCTAGCCGGCTACAAAAATTATCGAAATTATTCTCCGGCTAGCCGGCTACAAAAATTATCAAGATCATACCACCAACAGCCAAATTTAGGTAAGAGAAGAGCCGGTAGCCGAACATTTCCAAATTAAAGCTATTTAAATTAAATTAAGTTATTGATTAAGATAATTTTGACCATATTAGAACTAGTATCAAAGGAAAACAGATGAAAAAATTGGTTATAGTTACGGCAAAGGCTACGGAAAGATTCATAATCTTTTAGAAAGACAGAGTTGGAGATGAAGAGGGAAGTAATGCCTAGTCGGGCGGAAAGGAACAGCAATACTAATAAGGTTGATAAGGGCAGTCGATTCGACCTCACCAGAGAGAAGCTTATGGACGAAGAGAACTCCTTGGCAGGTTCTACGGGATTTAAGAGAGTGGAGGTTAATTAGGCGCAACCTACTTTCATAAGAAGGGAGATGGATCGAAGGGTCCAAATTGAGTCCCGGGAGGGCAAAGATGAGGAACTGTTTTTGTACTGATTCGAGCATATCCTGAAATTTTTGGTAATGAGGAGACCAGACACAAGAACCATATTCCAAGATAGGCCGGACCAGAGAAACATACAGAAGTTTTGTAGTATACGGGTCTGTAAATTCCTTAGACCATCTTTTGACAAATCCAATGACTACTTTGGCTTTGTTAGAGATAGTAGAGATAGTATATGGTCTTTGCTCCCATTGAATGTGTAATGCGTTGGCGAGACACATCGTCGTTCGGTAGGATTTTGCAGCATCGCGACAGGGTGATCTTCTTGTAGCTGGAGCACCACGTACGTTCTGAACGCACGTCGTCTTCACCGTGTCTGTTTCACGTTGGACCTGCTCAGGAGGAGCAGTTGATGGAGCAATGGGTGGAACAATGTTGTCTTCTTGTTGCCCTTAGGGAGATTTTAATATATTAAATGTTACATATCTGATGTTACGTTTTTTACATCCGTCTTCTGCATTTATACATGTACATATGTACATAAGTATACTGCTCGTGGAAGAGTTTGCAAGAGAGAGAGCTCTTGGAAGGGGTTTGCGTTGCCACTGACATTTCCTTTTTTCCTTCTATAATAATGATCCGACCTGATGAAGATTAACCAATCTGGTAGATACGGCTATTTTTCATGGTTCTGCGTTTTTAGTTTTCTTGTCTCTTAAAATTTGTGGATTCCACAGATTTTCCTCCTTTGTGGGGGCTGCAGGTAGCGTGGCGAAATTTTGACATACACTTGTATTGGAGTGGGTTCCTTCTGGGTTCACATCCACCACAAAACTAGTATATAGCTAAATTATTTGATAACGCATAAAAACAAAATTGTAGGACTGTACTTCCCTGACGCTGGAACGTACTCCAAGAACGTCCGTGCCGTGAACATGAAAAAACTGCAAAAGTCAACTGCCGATGAAGACATGGAGACTTCTCAAGCCAAAACGACGAAGAGCAAGAACAGATAAGCCACTATAACCTTTATAACTATAACGAAGATTTATTTCCTTAGCTTTTAGTGGCAGTCACTAATATCACAGCGCTTGACAGCGCAAAGAACTCTCTTCGAAGGATAGCCCACTCCTCGCTGCACTTCTGGAAAACGGTAATTTACTGCAGGAACCTGATCCAGAGAAAGCGTCAAAAACTACCACAAGAAGTTTGCCCACTGAGTTCTGATCTGATATACTATAGAGCTCTATTGAGATACTATAACAAAGTTTATCTAAGCAACGGCGACCCACGCCAAGATGCATCAGCAGGATGTACACCAATCGCGATCCTTTAAACATCAGGGAGCGACCTTATCGTCAAAAACTCGAGTACCACCAATCCAGTACCACTTCAGTCCAGAGTGACGACTACATGCAGAGAGAAATGGATGAAATTGTATTTCAGAAATACTGGAAAATGATACGGACGACGTCGAAGAGGCACCCACTAAATCGCAGGCCACACCCTTGGCAAAGAAGCTAAACAGC
Source organism: Drosophila algonquin (assembly GCA_035041765.1). Lineage (NCBI taxonomy): Eukaryota > Metazoa > Arthropoda > Insecta > Diptera > Drosophilidae > Drosophila > Drosophila algonquin. The sequence continues at coordinate 91,406 of JAWNKY010001524.1, read as the reverse complement.
CAATAGAAGGCGCGCATGCGCACGACCATCAAACAAGCAACCAACCCCAAGCGTAGTCCACGGAGAGATTGAGTCGGACGACTAATACGTGCCGGACGCGTATACTACGACGATAGTGATGATTTTTAACAGATGGTCAGATGGTCGTGCTGGCAGCTCTTTGGTTTCTATAAAAAAAGCTTTAAAAACAGCAAATAGGCCACCTCCTTGGTCAAGCAGTTCTGCTTTGCGGCGCAAAATCCAATTTTACAAGTAAACGAATTCGCCATGTACAATAAAATGCTATCGAAGTTTCAGTTTTTCTCCTAAGGGAAATGCTCTCGACATGATCAGTGGCGCTGTGGCAAGAGCCTTGGGATTTTACTGAACTAGATTTAATAAATCCCGCTAGAAGGCGCGGCGAAGCTTTTTACAAAACACGGTAGCTGGAGCGGCAATGATTTTTACAAAATACGGTAGATGAAGCGGAGAACATTTTCACAAAACACTGTAGATGCCGCGACAAATGAAAACATTTGAGAAACCCCGCTAGATGGCAGGCTCGCAATGTTAATGGGAATGTTAATTTTATTTACTTTTGTTACTTTGTCTTTAAACATTATACAACACTGTCTTTTGTTATGTAAGCAACTTTTTTATTTTTTCTTTTCGCGCCGATATACACAACAAATAGCATGTATCGCATATCGATAGCATAGCGCGACGATTTGAAATGCAGAGTGCAGCTTTGACGAGATACGCTGCCATGGCAAACGTGCCGTGTACGCGAGCGCGACTGATGGACGGCATACCGGAGATGTATATCCTGCAAATGGAGCCATTGGTGGTGCCCAAGGTGAAGATGGATCAGGATTCGGGGGCCATCTATCTCCACTCTGTATACAAGAACGTCAAGATCTCGGGCATCTCCAAACACACGCTGAACGACCTGCAGCTCGAGCCCAGCAAACTGAATTTCATTGTCTCCATGACATTCCCAGAGCTGTGCATGGAGGCGGAGTAGAGCAGCTCGGTAGTGGATGCTCACGACACTCGCGTATAGATGAAAACGTTTCCGACTCCATAAAGTGTCTATAGTCTGGATCAGCATCAACAGCTTAGTCTACAAACATAGCTCATATAAATATAAATTTGTTGTTCCTGTTCGAGAGAACGTAAAGATCTAAAATAGAATGAGCTTGCTTGTGTAAATCGGCACACGATTTTTGAGCTGAACACATTTCTATGAAATTTCTCCTTTGATTGACTGGTTGGATAACGAAATATTTATATTCTCAGAATTTATATTTCATTTCTGAGTAATCTGTACTAATTTAAATATAACAAAACTGTTTTAAATCGCAAAAGGATTTTCGATCACTTTCATAACGAATTTGAGGTCTCACGAATCTTTTGCTGTGCACCCGTAAATACTCGAAAGTACATACATATGTACATATGCAAGAATTGATTGCTTACTGTCACATTCGTTCTTTATATTCGTTTATAGTACATTGAAGAAAGTTAGCATATAAAGGATATACAAAATAAGAATTTTATATTGTGGGCAAACGTTTTCAAAAGGTGTCAGCAGGCAGGCCTAAAATGTGTTAAATCTCAGAGTTCTCTCCGACTCTCTCTATCTCAGCCAGGAACCAGCGTTGGTTCCAGCCAGAAAAAATCAAGTGTTCATATGTTTATTTTTAAAGTACGAGTAGATAGATTTCGCGGAATTAGGGATACAATATTGTTTATTTTACGTCTTATCCATTAGGTAGATAAATCGCAGCTTGTTTCTTTTGCTGCACAAAATTGAAAATTTTCTCCATTGAAAGGTAATACATTTTAGCTGCGAAGAGAGACAAATCCTCATTATATGTACATACGTATATTACCTACCCTGCTCTCGTACGGTCGATCAGAAACAGGTAGTGGCTCTGGCTGAGAGCGTGGATCGTGGAGCGTCGAGAGTCGAGAGTCGAGCGACTTCGACTGACACTCACGATTCATTCCTCAGTGAGAAACGGTCGCGTGCACAAGCTCCAAGCGGTCGATTAAGCCAAGTAAGCCAAGCCAAGAAGGCCAACGAATCAGCAGACATTGGCCACAGCAGCTCATTAGCATTCAACGGCTGAAAATATCTATAAATACGCAGAGTGAATGCAAAACGGAAACCTGAAGATCAGAATCAATCCCATGACGCCATATTTGTTTTTCGACTCTGGTGTGCTGAGTGTTCGCGAGTGTGTTGTGTGACTGGAGTTGGAGACGCCCCAGACGACGGGGGTGCTAGTCTAGCCATCGAAACTAGTGAACTATTCCAAGGGAAAGAAACGCATTACGAATTCTTTGAGTCCAAATTTTAGGAACGAGAATAAAATTGAAAAACCAAACCAAGCCCAGGGCTGGCCTGTGTGTGTGCCTATATCTACACCGCTATGGACGAGTGTTCGTGTGCCGCCGCGTGTGTTGGTGTTGCCCAGATATTGTGTGTCAGTGTGCCCGTTTGGCTGTGTCAGTGAGTGCCCAAGAAATACTCGCTTACATCAGCGAAAAGTTAAGAACGAACACACACACCGACTTGGCTAACACACAGAGCAAAACCAGAAAATCCACATTGTTCGGGTTCGGGTTCGGTCTCCGTCTGCCTCGACGCGCCTCAAACACTTCTCCCCGCCCCTGCCCCTGCCTGCTACCAGCAACAGGCAACTCGAAGCTCCGCTACGTAGCGATAGCAACGTAAGCCATCTATCCGGTTGTTGGGACCACCTTTGTTCTCGGCACAAAGAATCTTCAAAATCTTCCAAATACTTCTGAGAATGGGAGACTCTACGCCCATTTGCCGTTGCCGCGTGCTCTATTTGGGCAGCGCAGTGCCGCGCCAGAGCAAGGACGGGCTGCAGGGCATTCAGGAGCCTCTACGCAGTCTCTACCCCTCGGAGGGGGCCGTGGGCGCGAAGGGCATCGACAGCTGGCTGAGCGTCTGGTCAAACGGCATTCTGCTGGAAAACGTGGACGAGAACCTCAAGCAGATTACGCGCTTCTTCCCAATAGAGTCGCTCCACTACTGCGCAGCCGTGCGACAGGTGCTCATCCCGGAGCGCGGCAATGCTCATCCGGAGCCAAAGTTCCTGCCACTGGATTCGCCCTTCGCCCGCATGCCACGCCCGCAGCATCCGCCTATCTTCGCCGCAATCCTGCGCCGCACCACTGGAATCAAGGTCCTCGAGTGCCACGTGTTCATCTGCAAAAGGGAGGCTGCAGCCAACGCTCTAGTCAGGTGCTGCTTCCACGCCTATGCCGACAACTCGTACGCCCGCCAGTTGGAGACGGGCAGCACGGCGGGCGGAGGCGGCAGCAGCGTATACGGCACACTAAAGAGTGCCGCTGGCAGCAAGTCCAACGGCGACTTGGCCAGCGTCGGCCTGGCCAACGGAAACGGGCATGGCAGCCATCATCTGGCCCTCGCCGCCCAAGGCGGCTGGAGGTCTCGAGCCGGCAGCACAACGACTCTAAACAGCCTGGGGCGCGCCTCCAACGGCCATGCCCCGAATGGATCCGCACTTGGCATGAACGGCGGCAGCACTGGCAGTGCCGCGGAGGGATACACATCTGTCAAGAACTGTGAGTATCACATCTGCAACTTATGTGTCTATGCAAAAAGTTTGTTGCAAAAGTCTTTTGTCAAGTCTGCTTGCGTCATACAGTTACTCGGGCCTGGCCTAGTACTGGTACAGTTACACGCCTGTTAATTATTGGCATTTGACGACCGCCTGGCCTCTACACAGCACACCTTCGTGGTGATCTCGGTGCTGAAGTACTCGGCGCAGCTATCGACTGGCTAGTCAATATAGCCAAAGCCATTAAGCCATCGCAGAGATGAGCCTCACCTTGAATGTTGTTGGTACTAGTGGTCACAGGTATAGAAACGTGTCTCATGGGCACTCGGACACACCTTTCACGCTGTTGGAAAATATAAATTGTTGGACAGCGCCAGCGCTGGTAGTACTTGGGTGCAGTCTGGGCATTCCGTATCGGTGTTCAGTTGCTGAACAGCCAGACATTCGTGTCCGGGGCAAGAAACGGAGGCTGAAGCTGAGTCTGAGACTGGCCGCGATGGATGGTGAAACGATGACGCGAACGACAATAGCTCTGGTGACGACTTCAAAGTCGGGCAACAGAGAGAAACACTTATCCGCAGTGCTGTTTCGCTGCGTTCCAAACACTTTCCACTCATTTAAATTTCAACGATGGCGACCAGACAGATAGACAGACAGACAGAAGCCGGGATGAAGAAGGTAAAAACTCACCAGTTTACGACTCTGTTGTTTCTCCAAGCCCCATTCTCCGGCTCCGGCTATGGCAAAGTTATGATAATTACCATGTAAATTGCTGGAACTGAGGAAAGCAGCTCTGACTCGTGTCTGTTTCCTATCATATCTCTGGCTGCCGCGAATGCAAACGAGCACGATCGAGATCTGTTGCTTGGCATTCGAATTAGCCGAATTTCGCTTTCGACTTTGACTTGGCTAATACAAAATCCCACTCCCTAGTCGTTAATTCCCATGTATACATCATATACATATACATAAAATATATATTCCCTGCCCGTAAAATCGCCAGAGTGTTTGCATAAAGAAAGCAGAAAATACGAAAATCATCGGTCTACGTAAAGTCTATCCGGATAACTAAAATATTTTCGTTTTCATCAAAGGGGAAATTAATCCAATCACTAAATAATGAATTAATGACAAAAATAAGTAATGATATTATCTCCTGTACTCTACCAGTACCAGGTATAAAAAGGTAGTTGTTTTGAATCGGGGGAAAGTACGTGTTCATTTATATAAATTTAAGTGCCATTAGCTAAACTGGACTTTGTTTAATTGGCGGAAATACATACATGTGTATACTCAAAACGCACATTTCCCTCTTTTCATTATAATAAGTGTATTTATAACATTACTTGAATCCACATCGACCATTGTGAGCTCTGCCAGCTTATGTATTTGTATCGACATACATGTATGTACATGTACATGTACATATGTATGTATGTACATATATGTACATATGTACGTATACCCGATGTCTACTCGTACGAATAAGTAAGGCAAGCGATTACGGGCGTGGCGTGACTTCGTTCCCATGCTAATTCGTCGGACTTTCGCATCTTTATCAGAACCGAATCAAGTGACTTGCAGCAAGCGGTCCGCTAATTAATGAAAGCCCATTCCCTCGCTAATAATTTATTACACCAATACGTTTGTTTGCTTTGGTTGGTTCTCACAGCCTCTTGGCCCTCTGACTCTCTGCCACTATCTGCCACTCTTGGCCATTTTCTCTTGGGACAGGGACACCGACACCTCCGGCCTTTCTTCGCCATGGAGGTGGACGTGGCCTCTCGAGAACATGGACGCGACATGATGTATTGTCGGTGCGGCAAGTTGAGTGGCCGGCTGATGGGTCGTTGGGAACTGTGGTCGCGTGCAGATTAGCGGTCCGACATTGGTGCCGCCAACGCAGCCGCGGCATGGTTTGCAGGGGCATGGGGCAGTCGTATATACTTGTATATTATACACATGCATATGTGTACGTACGAGTGTACGTAAATCGAGATGAGCTCGTGAGAAAATTTTCGGCTAGCGCTCCCTATTTCTTATGAGTAGCTTCCATTTGGGCTTGGGCTTGGGCTAGGGTCCCGCTTTCATGAGCCATTTCGCTGCGATCGGTGGGAAGGTAGGTACAGGTACATGCCCATACCCATACCAATGTACACATGTATGTACATATGTACATACATAAGTATATACTAAAAGTCGCGAGGAGGTCGACAAAGCACGTCAATGTGTGAATTTCTGAGTGAAACTTTAGCCGAGAAATGATCAAATCTGCCGTGGAGCACGCTCATCTCAATCTCCGTCTCCGACAATCTCACTAGTATATGCAGTATATGCGGCGTCTGTGTTAGTGTACGGTTTTCTATTCATTTACATTTTTAATTTGCCGCTAGCTGTCGCAGTAGAGATCTTTGTGACTGGAACGAGGTCGGTTCTCTTCGGGTCGGATCAGATCGGATCGGATCGAGGTGGGAATGTCAGGTAATTGCGTTTTGCTTTCATTAGAGCGACACTCACAGTGGATCGTGATAATTAGCCAGACTAATTCCAATGGATTTTAATGGCAAGAAAGCGTGCTGAGTGGAGTGCATTCGGCGAGTGTGTATTACAACTTCCCCTGCTTCCCCATTAGATGTAATCTATCAAGTCTGACCCGCTCTTGTTCTGTTGGTCCAAATAAATTACAGGTGGCTTTAACGAAAGACCCGTGGTCACATACTATACATATGGGTGGCAGTGCAGCAAGTCAGCAAATATCAGCCAGAAAACAAGTTTGCTGCTTCTTGCCACATGTCGGAGCCGACTTAGTAGATATGAAAGAGTGTGCCTGAGTTGGCATTATCATTAGACTAATGTTAGCCGTGTGTGTGTGCTCTTGTGGAGGGAGGACTATTTTTCCTTTCCTGGGTGGCGCCTAATGGGATTCCAGTCACGGATTCTTGGATAAACTGCATTTCCGTTTCCACGGACGACCACTGTGGCAGAATGTGCAAGGAACCGTACATTAGGTTTGAATGTGTCGCTGGCTTCAGCGTCTTGCGAATGCTTGACCACTTGACCATGACAAGAGTATTGTACTCGTAAATTTTTTTGAATGCAACCTGCCGTTACCGCTGCCGCAGTCGCAGCCGCTGTTTCTTTTCAGCCAGAGATCGGCTTCCGCTGGCGATGCAATATTTCTGCACTCCTATTACGATCAGAGTCTGCATCCATCTGGTAAACGATCTCCGCGCTGGTTGCTGCCACTGCTACTGTTGCATTATTATTATGCAAAGTGGCTTGAAAGACAGTCGGGTATGGGGAAGGGGATGGAGATGGAGAGAATGGTTATACATAGAGCCAGAGGGAGCGGGGCAGCACAATAATGGGACACATTAACCGAAATCCAGTTGCAGTTGAATGACTCGGCTGCATGCAACAGCCGGCCGGGCCCGCTTGGCCGCTTGGCCACTTTGCAACATTGTCTTACGGGTAGGTGTAGATTTTTCCGAGGTGGTTTTGATCGTAAATCGATTATAAAAATCTGACTACGCGATCGAAGTGCTGGGGCATCCATCAGATTTTCCTGTAATCTCGGCACATTCACCTCTCGGCTCCATCATTATCCGTACATACTACGGATACATACGTATTTCATGTTTGACCCACTTACTGGCTCATGCTGCCATCTGAAATCGTGGTTTCTCTTGGAAGTTCTCTCTCTCTCTCTCTCTCTCTCTCTCTCTCTCTCTCTCTCTCTCTCTCTCTCTCTCTCTCTCTCTCTCTCTCTCTCTCTCTCTCTCTCTCTCTCTCTCTCTCTCTCTCTCTCTCTCTCTCTCTCTCTCTCTCTCTCTCTCTCTCTCTCTCCTCTCGCATTGTCGTTGACAATTGAGGTTCGCGTCCATACGATATCTGTATACATACATAAGTTTATGAAACCACTCGTATGTATGTATGTACAGGTGTGTATGCCGAATAAAGTAGCTCATTTTAATCAAATGGCTTTAATTTTCAGTCACTCTTTGCAATGCACTCATGACAAAAGTTGGCGGATGATAAATCCTCTCGAAAGTGACCTCTCAAGGCTGAAGCCCGAGATACATTCCATTCCCGATATCCAAACTAAAATACTTGTATGCATTCATTCATTCATTCAGAGCAGGATAGTATGTATTCCGTTATTTTGTTTTAATTGTATTGTTTTCGATTAATCCGCGTACTGCAGCCACAAAAGTCGCACACACCGCTGCAGATACCGATACAGATACAAATACCGGGCCTAGCTGTTAGTCATTCGTCTGGCATTCCATTACACGCTGGTATGTTCGGCCTAGATTTCTGCAGCTGCGACTTTGGGTTCGAGCCCACAGATCTCCAAAGGCAATAATGGAAAATGGTAGAAAAACTCCGCTTGCTCGGCGCTGCCGCTGCGCCGACGAAAGGCACAGTGGCTGCTGCTGCAGTTGCCACTCCTCTTCCGCCCGAATGGCTGGAATTTGAGTTGCTCAGCTAAATGCCAGCCAGTGTGTATTGGCGAACTTTGGATACGTGATATTTCGACTTTACTTCGAGTTGCCTTTCCCATCTATCGGCGGCTGGTTCTCTGACAGGCACCGAATCTGCCTTGCCTCAGCTTTAGCGCACCATCCCATTCCCATTCCCCTTCTCCAGCTCAGTGCAATGTGGAAATACGATTTTCACGCACGCATGCCCACAGGTAGCTCTCCCCATGGTCCCACACAGTGAGTGCTGTGTTCGTAAGTGAGAGTCTCAATTTTACTTTTAGCTGGAGCTACTTCTACCGCCATCGATTATGACATAAGTCCGACTGGGGGATAGGCACTACACTAGCAAGGTTGTTGAAACATTTTCGTGTAATGGCCCCGAACAAAACAGGAGCGCGAAAATGGGAAATGATTAAAGATCCACTCCCCGAGACTGGCTGTAAAAGTAATTAACTTTTCGTACTCTTACTTATACATACATATGTACATATCTCTTCCAATCGGAACCAATTGAATAAGCTGGAATTGGAAATCCGCCGGACTTCCGCAACCACTTACGCAGAAAAGAAACAGAGCAATGGTTCCACTCCGAAGAGAAATAGCTAACATACATACATATGTATGTAGTTGCATAGAGGGCTCGACTTGACTCCTCGAGTCTCTAGAAGGCGTACATTGTTTTAGGCGCTACCTAGATAGATATATACAGATACAAATTATACAAGGCAGACAAGAGAAGTGTGAAAAACTGTTTCAACTTTTACATTAACTTTAGAAGATCCATCCATTCTGCAAAGAGGTTAATGTGCAAAAATGAAAGTAGGAAGTACACCCGCCTTAATCCGCTATGGTCTCGAAATTGACATTTTCTCATCTCGCCCTGCCGCGAGAACATTTTATAAATTTACATCTTGTCAGTGTCTCTCTTGTGAATAACCATTGCACGAGAACGAGGAGGCACAACATTTCCTCCGATCGGAGAGTTTACTCCACTTTACTCAGCACTAGGCAGACGTCAGTGCTGGCTGGCTGTCCTCAGCGGGGGGTCAATATACGAGTACTCAGGCCGAGTGGATTTCTCAGGGCGTACGAGTATGAGGCAATCAAGCCACTGAGTAGTTCACGAATAACCAACGAAAAGCCAAAAAACCCGAAATCAGACATCAGACAAAAAGAAAACGGTGGACGGTGGACGCAAACAAAATTATGGCATGCCAGATACCTGTACAAAGGTAGGCACAGAAGAGGCAAAATACTCTCGCAAGGTGACTCGTCGGTTTGTCGTTTGCCGAACAGAGTGGGTCTCCGGGGCTGTGGTTGGGGTAGGGGTTGGGTCCACCGTTGGGACCAGACGATCGGGACAGGTTCGCTCTGTCTCTGGGACTGGGACTGGGACTGGCACTGAATGGCAGTGGTCCGAATTGTGCCGGGTGGCAGGGGGTCAGGGGTATGCGACAGACAGTTGCAGGTGTAGCCACGTTCAAGTTATTAAATTACCGTTATTTATTACAAAACCGTTGCCGCCGTGGCCCAAATGCGATGCAGAACCGCGACAACTGCCGCGCTGTCTCTCTGTATATATACACATATCTGTAAATGTATATGTGGCTGTGTGGCCAAGAAATACCAGAGTCGAACCGAACACGGGCGGCCAGTCGACAATTTGAATGCCTCTGCCGCCACACCGCTTTGAGGTCTTGGCCTGTTTCCATCCACTTGGATTAGACGCGCTCAGCTAATTTTTATTATTTTGACTGATTTTTATTCCAATGCTTTGCACAGAGCTCCAACACTCCACCATTCCACCTCCACCCTTTTCTCTGGGTTTGGCCCATGAATCAGCGATTTGCCTTCAACGGCAGTTAGAAAAGCGACAAGTGTCCCGTGCCCAAGGTTTCGCGCCCTTGTTGAATCCCTCAATGAATATCAATATCAAAAGTAGCGTGCAGCATCCATCAGCCATGAAGGTCGAGAGAAGTCTTACAAAGCTGGTTTTCATTAGCACTTTGCCCGACAAAAGTATGCGTTTACTGCAGCTTCGCCTCGATCACTAACGGCTACAATAGCAATCACTTAGGTCTCATATCGAAAAACATCATCAATTTGAAGATACTCAAATCCATAGGGTTTGAAGTCGTTTGAATTAAATGTATAAATTAAACCACGTGCTCTCCTAGATCTAAATATATTAAAGTAACGTATTTGGTATTCCTGCAGTTTACGGGAGCAGCGCTGACCTGAACGTGACAGGGGATGACGGCGACGCTTCGCTGTACAACGGCGATGAGAACCACAAAGTGTGGAGTGGGTCCCAGGATCAGCTGGACAGCATCGGGGGACCTGTTGAGAGTCCGTACGAGATGTTCACCGGAAACACCTCCACCCTGGGCAGGCCGTTGCGGGCCCGCCAGATTAGTACCCCCATCGATGTCCCTCCGCCTCCCGTCAAGGAGGAGCGCAAGCAGAAACGCGACAAGAAGTCGTCCAAGTCTAGCGGAAGTCAGAGCCTGTCGGGCACCCTCATTAGACCGAAGCCCATGCATCCTGCCGCCATGCATCGGTCTGGCCTCCAGAGCTCTGCCGGCCCCGGCAGCGTCATCTATGGCCCCGTCTCTGGACACGGACACGGACCACACTCTGCGCGCTATCACACCATTAGTCATCGGGGTTTCCCACCGGGTCCACCGCCGCCCAGCCACCTGGGGCACCATCCGCCGCCGCTTAATCACCCACACCATATGATGCACCATGCGGCGCACCAGCATATGGCTGGCATGCCACCACTTCAGATCCCGGTCATGCTGCCCCAGCAGTACGCAACACTGCAGCCGTCGCGCTCGACCAGCAAAAAGAAGAAGAAGGACAAGAAGAACGGTGGAGGCGGAGTGCCCGTCGGCATGCCAATTGTGCCCCCCATATATGCCTACCATCAGCCGCAGGCCATGGGCGGCGTCCCGTCTCCTCAGATGGCGCAGTCGATGATTGGGGAATCGCGTCCCCTTGGAATGTCCAGCCGAAAAATGGCGGCGTCGATGGGCAACGGTCTGGAGGACTCCGGCAACTCGGGGGCCGAGTCCCCGTCGCCAGGAGGTACAGGAATTTACAAGGTAAGTCAACCTCCAAGCCCGTCATTACATGCTGTGATTCAAGTAAGTCTTTTGTTGCAGCGCAAGGGTCACCTGAACGAGCGGGCCTTCAGCTATTCCATCCGTCAGGAGCACCGAAGTCGCAGCCACGGATCGTTGGCCAGCCTTCAGTTCAATCCACCGGACATGAAAAAGGAGCGTGAGATTGCCCAGATGGTGGCGGGCCTGGATCTGAACGATGGCGAGCGACAGATGGGACCGAGTACTCTGCAACGCAAACAGGCTGCCATGACGATGACGAACGGCGGAGGACAACATCCACATCCCCACGCTCACCCCCCACATCCGCATCCACATCCACATCCGCATGCCATATACGGACCCTTGGGTCCATCGAGTAGCTTCGGAAAGCCACGAAGATAGGAGGTTGGCGGATACGAGTTGCAATACGAGTACGAGTACTTCCGGATCGGACTAGGACAAAGTGCACGGAGATGTACATAGAATTAAACAACGTTTAGCGATGCTGGTCAAATTAGAAAGGGAACCAATCGAAGCTGCGGGCTGACCTCGACCTCGATCCCCCCTACAGCAACAAGAAGAAGCGGTCAGGTCATCATACGGAAAATATACGAGTATAGAGACGGTATAGAGAGGCAACGGCCCAGCGAGGGCGAGGTCCTGAGAATTCCGACATTGAATCCAACTTAATCAATGAATATGTGTGCCTTATTAGGTTTATACTATAAGTAAATCCGTTAGCGGCTAACCATGAATGCATGAAACACCGTACTTTGTACTTTAACCATCATACTATAATACATAATGTAGAATAATATAATACCACTGCTTGATCACTGCAGCTGCGGCCAAACGAACAAATAGCTTCCCACGATCGATCACAAATGTACAATATTCTATTGATTGGAGAGTAATTAGCCTCGTGAGAACTCACGCATTTCGTTCTGTCCATATTAGCATCGTAATATAGGATCAAGAAATAGCAGAACTATCCAGATACACATATACATATATCGTATTCGAATACATTTCAATATGTACAATAAATATAATAAATTGTTAAAGCGCAATAGGGATCTTGACCTCTCCTCCTGGTGCATCTAGTGGTTACTCCGACTGTATCCTGTCACACCCAAGAGTCAATTGGGATGCGGGAATGCAGTGTCGCTCAACATGGATTGATTGGCACCCAGCTTCGAGGCAGCAGCGGAGGTGGCCCGGAGCTTGAATCAGCCTTGGCACATGGACTGGCCTCCCACAGCAAACGTAGAATGCCGTCCCGACTTGGGCTTAGGCCTGGACACTGTCAGTCGCGTCGCTCGTCCCAGCCAAAGTTGTACATATGTACATACGTAAGCGCTCTGCATGCAAATGCGGCACAGCGCTTGATTTGCATACGAATGCGGTGCGACTTGAAAATGATTATTTTGTGGAATGTTGCCAATGAACAGGTATGCAGGCGTCTAACAGAAGCACAGGGGAACGGCCGTTGAAACAGGAAGGCTTCATCCAAGGCGTCCCAAGGAGTTTTGAGAGTTTATTGTTTATTGTGATTTTCATTTTGACTTACTACGACAAAGGCTAAAACAAATACGATATGAGAGGCTACATGGGAGAATTTATCTCAGGCTGCCCAGCTGACGGTTTCACTTCCAGTTTCACTGCTGACCCCGAAGGGCTGGGCGTAGTAGCCAAAACAAAGTGCTCAGGTCCGAAGACGGGCCGAAGTTTTCATAATGCGAATGGATGGGAGAAAGAGTTTAGTTCAATTTATATCGGGCTGAGGTGAAACCTGTGCTCCTCCCTCTCCCCAATGGAAGATCCAATCACCTGCCAGCAGGTGCTACAGGAGATACACTGGTAAGCACTTGTAATATGCATTTCAGAAGACCATCATGTAAATCAAAATGTACAGATCGAGTGCCTGGGTAATGGAGTTGCTGTGTCTGTCTGCTGCACTACCTTTGGTGGTGTCTGTGTTTGTGCAATTTATGGGTCTGGTCTGTCTCCGTTCATTGCGCAATCCACGAGCATATGTACATATGTATGTATCTTCAACCAAGAAACGCACATGCCGTATACCCCTCAGTACGAGCTCGTCTGAGTCTGATACCCTGGACGCGCCAGGTCTCTCTGTATGTCAGCGGCACACAGGCTTAATGGAAATTTCACATTTTATGAAACGAGAAAATGCAGCATTCCGTTTCCAGTTTTACTGGTAGCCAAACCAAAGCCAACATGGCCAGCTGGTCAAGCAGGCAAATTGCCAAACGGCCGCTAACATTTCCCACCAAAATCCAGTCCCATGTCCAACACCCCGAATAAGCTTCGAGGAAATAAAGGATGCTGCGAGACTTGGCCACTGACGTGAAATAATAAGAGCCCAACCCTTCATTCTTCTCACAATTAATCAGGTAGTCGGGCTCAGTTGATCTGTATTCGATGTGAGGCTTAATCCAAAATTGGCTCACATTTTATACAACCATTTGCGAGATATTCACTTTGGACATATCTCACGTTTACGGTCTAGAGTGGCTTACCAGCATTCACACCGAAAATATTTCGAAGAGGATCTAGAGAACACCTGCAACTCTACGAGTTCGAGTATGTCCAAAAAATGGACCCTCTCGCGACCATTGCAAATACATTGAGTACGTCCCAAAAGCCGATTGTAAGTTTGAGAGGGTCTTGCGGATTTCGTCTCTCGCTTCTGGTGCTCTCTGAGCAAACCCGCTGTGTCCGCTGTCCGCTTCTTGGGCTTTTGCACATTCAGACTGGTTGTCGACCATTGCCAACTTACTCGTACTCGTATCTGCCTGTGTGTGTGTGTGTGTGTGTGTGTGTGTGTATGTGTATGTATATGTGTATGTGTGCGGAGTGGAATAGAGTGGAAGCCAAAGTCTCCTAGACTGCAGCCAGGCACTGGGCTTGGGCTTGGATTGCGGTTTGTTTATTGATCAACCCGTAGATACTTTTCTGTATAGCTGTTAATTTGGTCTTTTGTGTAGACCTGTGTTGGTGTATCTCTCTATGTGTAGAAACGAACTGTTCGATTGAATCTGTGGAATGCGGACAATCCGGTCGCAGAGTGGAATTCTTTACACAGTCACATAGCGAAACTGTTCGGCGTGGTCGATAAGAAGGTGGGGACGGGGACGAAGACAGAGACCAGCACTTGACACTCCAGTCTTGACTAACGCAGACTGGATTAGCTCGCACTGGGTGGTTTACATTCAATCGAACCTCTTCTCAATGGAATCAAATGGTCATGTCACGATATTTCTACTCCAAAACATGATTCCACATTATCTTCATGACTATTATAGTGACATATTTTACGAAAATTAAATCATTTTGACTATGTCAATTTTTTAAATAAATTTTAATGCATTTTTCTATGTAGAAATTGAGCTATGTATATATAGGCAGTTTTAACTTTTTCGGTCTTGCTGTTGAATAGGTATGTAAATTCACACATTGGAAGCAATATTTGGATCTACTCAGTAACCCGTGTTGTATTCACTCGTTCGTACACATACTTATTCTCTGTTCTATTGGACTAAACATCCATTTTCCTTCCTTCCTTGACAAACTTTCACGAATTGTACGTTGGAAGTATAAAAAAACAAGTTTAATTCAAAGCAAGAAAGGAAGAACCTATTTACTACGATTATAAGGCGAAACAAGGTTTATGGCTATTCCAAATTAGACATAACAAAATATGTAATTAAAATTTTATTGGATAATTATTAAATTCAAATTTAAAGTGAATAGTGCAATAAAAAAAAGTTTAAACTCGTAGAGCTGGGATGTAGCATGACAAAAATCAATTGGATATCAATTGGTAAATCGAAAAATTACAAGAACATATTGTCACCGATCCCAACACCAACAGATAAAGATATGTATGAATCATTATTTTTATCTCTTAAAAAATATTTGTACTAATGTATGTATTTGCAGACTGCCGCACCATATATGTACACATGTGGGTAAATGTTAAATACATGGACTACCTCTCAGAATTTAACGATATTTTTTTCCTGGATAGACCCCGATTTATCATGAATTTTGGTAAACAAATTTTGTGGCGGTCGCTTCTAGTTTTTTTTTTAAATTTTAAATTTTATTAAAATATTTATTTAAAAAAATCGCGCGATTTTTTTTTTTAATTTTTCGCCTGCGGCGCTACTTTTTCATTTATATAATACAGCACAACTACTTTTATACATTCATATGTATCTCCCACAGGATTCTGAAGCCGAGGAATAAACCCACCAATTACCGTTGCAATGGCCACAGCGTCGAGACGACCCTTTTTCTGAGAGGTAGTCCATGTATTTAACATTTACCCGCTCCTCGAATTTTCTTGAATCGATGTTTTAAATTGAGCAAAATTCGAATATGGAATGGTCATAAGTCTCGTTTTGCTCTATACTCGTAGTATAAAAAGTTATTTTCTTGCTTTGTATTAAAGTTTGTTAAAGTTTGCACCAACACACCTTTAACCATAAGTCTTTTGCACAATTTTGATACTATGTTCGTCGATCGAACGAAGCCCTACTGTATATTTCCGCCCAAAAGTATGTGGCGAACTTCTGTTGTTGAAGCAGCCAGGAGAACATACTTTTGGCCTTTATTAAATAAGGATCGCGTAAAAAAAATAAAAGATAATAGAAATAGAAATAGGCATTATTTTTTTACTAGGTAATGGGATATTTTTTTGTATTGGGGATATTGGTTTCAGTCAAAGATAAAAACCTAAATATTCACTGGTTTTTCACATTTTTTTGTTCAAATCATCGGAATTACGTCGAAATTATTGACTTTTAATGTCAGTTTAATTCATGAATTGCTAATTTCCTTCTTCTTGAAATCTCCATGGTTTAAGTATTCCAATTTTTATATTTTTATCATCATATCATATCATTTGATTTGGGCTCGTCCGGGACCTCCCGCACCCTGAGCGGAAAGCAATATAATTCTTAAATCCAATTAAAACACATGTGTCGGGTTCCGCAGTCCAGTATAAGGCGTAGACATAAAATATAGCCAGCGGTGCAGCAGTAAAGTAAATCTCTACTATCATTGTTCATTGTTTGCACTGGCCACTGTACCACATTGTTATACACACGGCCTATGCAGCCGCTCTCTCGCGTCTTTTTTCCTTCTTTCTTTCGACTTCTATCACTCTCTCGATCTTTTGTCTTCTCTATTGCTCTCTCTTCTGGATCTGTCGCACTCTCGCTTGCATTAGGGCACGGGCAATTCGGCCCGCCTTCCTTTGCAGCGTCTGGATCTAGCTCTTCAACCGACACTGTCGGTTTCCACTATTCCTTCGACTCGCTATCATATTGTTTATATACCCCATAATAAACAGTATTATAGCCCATTTACACTACGGTTGAGTTATTGAGTTTCGGGCAAAACTCGAGTTTCGTTTACATGGGGAAGCATAGGTGGCAAAAAAGTTTTGGTTGCGTTTAGTTGAGTTTGTCCGATTTTACGAATATTTTAACCCTGATATGCCTATCGTGGAATTATCACCACTAGTTACAACAAAAATTGGCAGCTAAAAAAAATTATTATAAACAACTGCCAATTTAAAATTTTTAATTTTGGTACATGTGTATGTAATGTACATATAGCCAAAATTCAACATATTTGCAATTGCAGACGTGCAATTTCCCTGCGGAAATTTTCCTTCAAAAATGGATTCCAAGGTTATTCGCAATGTCCAAATGCGTTTCTTGGAAATTTTATCCAAATACTCCACAGTTTCTGCAGACATCGTCGCCAACTCCATACATTGCAGCGTCGTTATCGTCTCTCGCTCTGCCACATATCAAATTAAACGCTATTAAACTAAACTCTCATCTTGTTTTATATCGATAGCTATCGACTCGATAGGCGATAAATGCCAAATAAAATATGGAAATAAAGAATTCTGTGAGAAAAAAAGTCTTTTTTAGCAGATGACGCGTTGCCGAAAATAGAAGTGGATTGAGCGTACCATCGCCGATACTGTCCGCTGAGCTGACGCTGCTGCCAAGGGTCGCTTTCTCGCCATCTTGCTTTTTATTGGATGCGCTCGCCGGCTCAATTCAGCATTAGATTTATTTCATCAATTTAACTGTTTGCAGTTCGACTTACTGGAAAATGCTTTTCGATGCGGCCGGAGTGTCCCCGCCATCCGTGGATGCACATGCACCGGTAATAGAACGGCGAGCCTTCTTGATATCCTCCTGTGTTGCAGTCTTCAAGGTGCCACGGTCCTCGTGCTCTTCCTGTTTCCCAGCATACTGCGAATGAAATAGAAACAAAACATTACATTGCATTAATCATTGAGTTTAAAATTGCACAAATTTAGCATATTTTAAAGAGGCAGAGCGAGCTGCTCGAAAAAGGTTAAACTTTAAACATTAAAAATAAAAAAACTAGAAGCGACCGCAACGAAATTTTTGTACCTAAATTCATGAAAAATCGGGGTCTAATCAGGAAAAAAATGTCGTGAATTTTGGAGAGGTTGTCCACGTAGTTAACATTTACCCCTTTATGTTATTCCAATAAGATGTAATGTCATTAATTTCAAAATTCAATTATATGTATTTACTACCTGGGCTGTAGAGCTGGAGAAACATCGATGTTAACATCGATATAATCGATGTTAGGGTTCTAACTGCACACATCGATAGTTTTTTCAAACATCGATTTTTTTGCCACCCCTAAATTAATTGATATGATTTTAATCGGCTCTGGTCGAAAATTTTTTCCAATTTGATATTTCGACTAATATTGCTAGCTAACTAGGACCCTCAGGCCAGACCACATAATTTTATGCAATAGATAAAACAATTTTCTACAAGACAGGTTCATTTTAAGGACTTCGTTTGGTTGGGTTGATTATAAAATAACGTTTATAAAACTTAAGTGAGCTGACATGCGACGTAAGAAAACGTAAGTGAGCATGGAATGTCACGTCATTTGGAAACTAAACCGTTGGTATGGTATGGTATAACCTTTTCCATTTGATTAATGTTAAAATTATTTTTTTTCAACTGCGCTAAAACGTAATTAATATTGTATTTTGCACATATTTAAATTTTTTGACCCAATAATGCACTTGATTAATATATTAATAATAACATATCGATCGCGACACCCATTTTGAGTCTTTATAAATAGACCAAAAACCATACAATATTCTGAGGATGGCGAAGTTTTCCATTACCTCCTCTTCCATGTGTTAAGAAAAAATAAAATAAAATGTATTTTATATAAATTAATATTAAACTATATGAATATGGAGGTACTCGGCACATCGGTCATCAATCAAGGGGTGCGGCTGGTGTTGGAGGAAGTGAGGAGGCTAAGGATGCTGTCCCGCCTGATGGCCGTGGTGGCGGACGGCTGCCGGGTTAACTGGAAGGCAAGGGATAATTCCAGCACCCTGATCCCCACCACTTGGGACCCAACCCACTTAATTTCTAACATGGGTTATTATCACCTCCAAGGGGACAGAGTGCTGAAGAAGTACTACGAAACGGAATTTAACAAAACCAATTATTCCACCCTCATCGAAAGAGTGAACGCTGAGTTCGCTGAGCTTCGACCCTCCCTCTCCACCTTTCATTAAAAACAGTACAACAGAGAAGTGGGCGTTTAATTCGAACAAATTGGAGAGGATTGCGAACGTGGTGATGGCGAAGACAAAATATATGATCTGTTTCGCTCATCTCTACGCCGCCAATAAGAATCCATTAGAATTCATAGCGCACGTCATTGGAGTGTTCGCCTTATTGGCAATTGGAGAGTTGCCATGATATGATCTTATCTTGCAAATAGACCAACTAATTCTGTTGGATTGAAAAAGGCAAATATCGTAATCCTTTGCACCGAGGAATTTATTTTCGATCACAAACTACATACATACATATTTGAAGTTAAATTTGTTTATGTTAAATATTTGTATAATCTACTGCAGGTTAGAAAAATATACGAGGGGGGCCTTTGCCGCGGCTCTATTTTATACCCGGTACTCAGTAAATATATGAGCTTACTATTTATGCAGTATATTATATGTACGCAAAAGGGACGAATTAAATTTTGGGCAAAAAAGAAAATTTTTTAAGACACCGCTCGGAAAAGTTGTCAGCGGAATTGTGAGACTGTGTCGGCTGCGGCATCGCATGTTGCCGCATCGTTTGTCTCGCTGATCCGTTGATCTCTAGATGACTCTAGATGACTTACCGATATGATTTCCTTCTATCTTGCAGATTTGTTCTTTATGGCGACAATGTTTTGCGCAAATTCGAGGAGCTCATCCCAGAAAAGAAGATCCAACAGAGCTGGCAGCTGAAAAACTGGTCACTTTTCGAATGTACTCATAGAGCTCGAGGAGACTGTAAGTGAAAGCGAATAGATATAGCAAACATTCAGAGTATGATTCATCTCACATGCCACCTATTCTTTTGCAGTCCAATAGCAGCATGATGATGCTCAATCAGACCGGCATTCCCGCCTCAGAGTACGATGCAATGAAGACCAATTGACATCGACACTACTGGCTTAGCATCAAGCAGACCTTTGGTTTTGGCACCTCCATTGCCGATTCTTTATAAGCAAAGATGATCACCTTAGAATCGGAAGATATTGAATTGGATTGGAGCTCCTTTACTGTCTGTCTGTGCTGCTTGAAATTGCTTCATTTCCTTAGCTTTATTCTTATTTTTTTATTCTTGCAAAAATTCTTTAATTCGACAACCACGTTTACAGCAGCAACTAAAGTGAAGCCACACTACATACAAAACTATATACCGCCGCTACGCACTGCGCTCAAAGTTGAACATGGAAGAAGAGGAAGAGCCCTTGGCCCTGACATATATACATACATACATATATCAATATAAATACAGAGAAAACACAATATAAATAGAACAGTTTTTTAAATATTACAATGCCTTTAATATATTGATTATGATTTATTTGTAGTACTATACATAAGAATTAAATAAATGTGAATTTCTCGGTTGAATTTCAGAGTTGAGCATAGACTGCTCGGGGGAACTTTACGATTAATTTTGCAAGAAAATACGAGTGTAAATTTTTAGAATTTTAACGATGGGAATTCACATTGATTATAACTTAAATAACTTTAATATTCTGTGCAAGGCAGTTTTAAGCACGGTCGGCTGCAATTGCTTTCGTGATGGAAAGTAAAACGAAGACGACTTTTCGATATATTTAGTTTTAAGTTGTTGACCATTGTCCATTGACCATTGCATATTATATTTGATCCAGATTAAGACTAAACTGAGTAGAAAGGATTGGCCTGAACATGCCTAAATTTCTTCTTTCCATTTATTACTTCTTCGTGTACCTATACCGTTGGTAAATCACTCCACCCTTGGGGCGAAAAAACGTCCTCTCATCAAATATGTAGTCCAGCTCCCTTATTCTTTAGGACGTTGATATGCAATGACTGCACCATCAAGCCCAAGCGACACCAGCCGATGGCTGTTACGGATCGCAAACATGCAGGAAAGATACATAGGTGTTAGACTAGTGTTCGAGAAAAAGTAGAACTAATCTAACTAAAAAAAACGAAGCAATTTCTAATTACGGGAAAGATATAAGACTATGAGTAATTTAAGACTAGGAAGGGAGTTAGTAGTAGATATAATATAGTTAAACGGTTCATGCAAGGAATAATTCGATCTACAAAGCGGAAGAAACAACGGTGCTTCTAATAGGAATCGTGAAGTGTATGCGGCTCAACAGGTTAGGGCTATCTACGTCACCCTTGATCAAGTTGTGCACAAATATCACACCAAGCATTTTCCTACGAAAAGGTTGGAAGGTTTATTAAAAGCAATCTATTAGGGTAAGACGGCAGTCTCACACCTGCATCCCAGCTGAGGAAAAGTTTTTCTGAACTGATTCTATACGGTCCTGGTGTACGTTGTACTGAGGGCACCATACACAAGAGCCGTATTCTAAAATCGTACGTACCAGAGAGGTGTAGAGAGTCTTTGTTATATAGGGGTCGTCCATTTCTTTGACCACCTATTTAGAAACCCAAGCACGCCCATGGCCTTATTCACCATGGTAGAAATGTGTTCTGAAAACTTTAACTTGGGATCTAATAGAACAAAAAAGATCATCAACCCGGGTAATTCTCTCAAGAGAACCACCACAAAGGGTGTAAGAAACCAGAAAGGCGCTGGAGCGATGAAAAGTCATTACTTTACATTTTGAAGCATTAAGGTTTAATAAATTTTCACAACACCAAGACTGAAATCTCTCGAGATCGGATTGCAACCTGGATTGAAAAGAAATTTCCTTATACTGGACACAGAGCTTAACATCATCCGCATACATAAGTACTCGAGAGTATGTTAATACAGAAGGCAGGTCATTTATAAAGAGTGTAAAGAGTAAGGGGCCTAGATGGGTGCCCTGTGGTAAGTCAGGAAGTCACCATAACTGGTGAGGACAGGGAGTTTTCGAGCCTCAATGCTACACACAACCGTTAACACCACAAATCTAATATACCCCTATATCTTCGAGTATCGGGTATAAAAAATTAAGTCGAACCCTATGAAATTATTTCTACACCCGGTACTCGAAGAGTATAGGGGTATATTAAATTTCTGGTGATAGTGGATGTGTGAAACGCCCAGAAGGAAGCGTTTATTCTTGATCAGCATCAATAGCCGAGTTGATATAGCCATGTCTGTCTGTCCGTCCGTCCGTCTGTCCGTCTTCATTAGCGCCTATATCTCAGAGACTATTAAAGCTAGAGCAATCCAGTCTCCTGTGTGATCGATCACACTACTCCAAATGTGTTGCAAAATTTCGCCCCGCCCCCTTCCGCCCGCATAAAAGACGAAAGTGTGTGGCATACACAATTTTGAAGGTACGAGAAAATGAAAAACGCAGAATCATGGAAAATGACCGTGTCTAACAGATTGCTGAATCTGGATCAGGTCGGATCATTATTATGGACAGAAGGAACAAATTAAATTTCAGTGGCTACGCAACGCCTGCCAAGCGCTTCTCATTCCCTCTCTCTCTGTCGCAAGCACTTCTACGTCTCGAATATGTAGTTATACATGTAGAAATGTAGAAGCAGATGTAAAAAGCATTTGTTAACAAAAATGGAAACATGTATAAAAATTCCAAAAATGGTTTGACTTCATTTTTTGAAATATATTTTTTGCCCAAAATGTAATTTGTCCCTTTTGCGAACATATAATAAATTGCATAAATCAAAGCTCATTTATATATGTATATGCATGTATGTATATACTGACTGAGTACCGGTTATAAAGTAGAGCCGCGGCCTTTGCCGCGTCTCACAACGTTCCCCCTCGTTTAAATTTTCTTTTTTGGTCAACATTTAATTTGTTCTTTTGCGAAATTATAATGAATTATATAAATCTTAAGCTCATACATATATACTGACTGAGTACCGGGTATAAAGTAGAGCCGCGCCTTTTCGGCGTCTAACAACGTGCCCCCGTTTTATATTTAAGAAAATTCACCTGAAACACAAGTTTTTCGTTTTGGTTGATTTCAATGCGTTGCATATTGGATGTAATTATTATTTATGTACATATACTCTTATATGTGTACATATATATGTACATACATGTTGAATATATACGTTTATATGTACGTATGTATGTATGTACATAAGTTAAGAAGATAAATCCACTTAATAGAAAGCTGTTTATTTTAACAATTTGAGTTTTTGAACTTAAAGTTATTTTCCAAATTTCCAGTAAAACATCTATTTATTGATTGTTGTTGTTTTCGTATCCTTTCATTAACAATGTGCGTTGTGAGATTTTGTTATGCATCGATTTAAATATGTGTATTTTTTAATTTGGTGGGCAATGAGGAGTTAAAAGAAGCATGGTGCCGGCTACATTTATTTCCCTTATTATCGTTTGACTTCCTTGGGACTCTAATATTAACTTAACTAATACTAACAAAATGTTAATGTAAGTCGAGGACTGCACGTTTTTCACTTCGTCAAATAAACGTCTTCCTTTAGAACAGCAGCACGCGGTGCTTGAGAGCTGATTTAATCAATCACGTCAATCATATGTCAGCCTACACAAGGCTAATTCGATTGGGCTGTACTCGTATTGCCGGCTGTACTTCTGCTCCAGCATGACTGCGGAATATTAAGACAGGAAGGAAGGCTTCACCCCAGATGGGGGATAATTCCAGACAACAGATTTTCTATAAAATGAAGATGTTTCTGGTGCAGTGAACCAGTCTTGTCAGGCGGCCAGAATGGGTCACCGCGGAATGGGTTGTGCGCATTTGGCCACCTTGGCGATGCCACTCTGGGCCTTAATATTTTATCTTCTGGTTGTGGGGCCGATACCTTCCCAGACAGCCAGCTTGGAGGTCGGAAAGGAGGAACGGCGACTGCAAGACCTCGAGCCCAAAATGGGAGCAGAGGCGGGAAACATGGACGAACTCTCGCTGGCACGTTTCGGCAGCAGGCGACACCAGAGATCCACTGGGTTCGGGCACAGAGTTCCAATATTCTCCCGGCCAGTAATACCCATCGAGCTGGACCTGCTGATGGACAATGAGGATGATCGCACAATGTCAAAGCGCTTCGATGACTATGGTCACATGCGCTTCGGAAAAAGGGGCGGCGACGACCAGTTCGATGATTACGGTCACATGCGTTTCGGTCGGTAAACGCAATTGCAACTTTTGGCTATCGATCAGAAGTCCATGAGTTTTTTGCATTTGTAAATATTACCTTAAACAATAATATGTCCATTAATATTCGTAATGCTAATACATTAATTATAGTAGATACGATATACGAGTAATAATATGCGCATTCCCAAAATGGACTCACTCAACTACAGGTTTATTATACCCGGTACTCGAAAAGTATAGGGGTATATTAGATTTGTGGGGATAACGGTGTGTGTAACGCCCAGAAGGAAGCGTTTCCGACCCCATAAAGTATATATATTCTTGATCAGCATCAATAGCCGAGTCGATATAGCCAGTGTGCTGTCCTGCCTCCGTCCGTCCCCGTCCGTCCGTCCCGTCCGTCCGTCTGTCCGTCCGTCTTCACGCTATATCTCAGGCTATGAAACCGACAACCAAGTTTTGTATCCAGTCTCCTGTGTGATCACACTACTCCAAATGTAATTCAAAATTTCGCCCCGCCCCTTTCCGCCCACACAAAGGACGAAAGTATGTGACGTACACAATGTTGAAGATACGAGAAAACTAAAAACGCAGAGTCATAGAGAATGCCCATTTCTATCAGAGTGTTGAATCTGGATCAGATCGGATCATTATTATAGCTACAATGAAGAAAACCATTTCGAAAGTCATCATTCCCTCTCGCTCTCTCTCACACGCGACCCCATCTGCTCTGCTTATTCGTATAAATGAGCGCCTAGTTCTCAGAGACTATAAGAGCTAGAGCAACCAAACTTTCTATCCAAGCTCCTGTGATACCGAACCAGCACAAGTTTGTTTTAAAATTTTGCCACGCCCCTCTTGCCCTCTACAAAAGACGAAAATCTATGGAATCCACAATTTTGAATGAAGCCGAAAACCAAAAACGCAGAATCAAAAATACCATATCTACCAGATTCGAATCTGGACAGTCGGATCAATATTATGGCCAGAAGAAACAAATTAAATTTCAGTGGATACGCAACGCCTGCCAAGCGCTGACTGATGCCCCCTCCTCTCTCTCCTAAACACTTGTACGTCTCAAATATGTAGTTATACATGTCATGTAGAAATGTAGGCGCAGATATACAAAGCATATGTAAACAAAAATGGAAACATGTATAAAAATTCCAAAAAATTCATTTTTTAATTTAAATATTATTTTCGTCCCTTTTGAGAACATATAATAAATTTCATAAATCGTAGGCTCATATATGTATGTGTATATATACTGACTGAGTACCGGGTATAAGGTAGAGCCGCGGCCTTTGCCGCGGCTCACAACGTTCCCTCTCGTTTTATTTTGTAGTAAAGTAATACATATGTACTATGTAGATAAAATGGTACCAGAAAAAGAACAATGCCTAGGAAAGTGCCCGTGGGCCCAGATATTTCCCTACATCTAAGCTAAGGACAATCCTGCACGGAAACGGACAAAATAGTCGATTGTGTTGATGCTTATCTTGATTTCATTGATGAAATTTTGGAAACAAAAAATGCTCTTACATTCGTTAATCGTTATGACCTACTACACGAAATAATTTTACCCTGTACTCTTTGAGTATCGGGTATAATAACTATTGATATAATATAATATACTATTGATAGGGACAGGATTTACCAGGATTGCACCATCGCAAGGTTAGTCGTGTTTTCGTTATCCCTTGAGAGTGTATGTGGCCGCAATCGCAACTGTTCCCCCCCATTATCGAAATGCCAGCCATTTAATATTTTCCCCACACCTCACCTAAACGAACTGATAAGTTCGTCAATGATTTGGAGACCACACCACAAATCGCTGAAAGTACTCAGTAATCAAAGCGATCCCGGAGCGGTAACGTGTGTTCGAAGAAGCGTAGAGAGCGGAACACAAGAACCGAAGCACCAGAGATAAGATTTTAATTAAAGCCAAATAAATAAACACGTATAAGATGTTAATCGGTTCAATAGCTGCTTGTCCAGAAACGAATTAAATATGCTCAAAACATTGTACCCCAGTTGTGTTTTGCTAATCTCCATCGCTGTCCACACTCTGGATGCTAAAACTGTCCTCGTGCAGGAACTTACAAAGTGGTCATTGAAAAACACAACATCTTGTAAGCAAGTCTTTGCAGTCTTTGTACGCGGACGCGCGTAATTATTAAAAGTATCCCATGTCGCTGCGATTGATTCATCATTGACGGCGCGAGCTTTGCACGGGCAGTGGCCTCCCCGGGAGTGTTTGCGCATGTGATAAGATTATAGTGCCATCGTCTACGTTGAGTCTCTGGTAGCACCCCATTTGCGCTAATTAATTGGTTATAAATACTGCGCACGGCTGGCTCTGTGATTTGGATGCGATTTGAGACTCAACAACTTTTGACACTCCACACCGAACTACATATAGTATATAACCACTATATTTTCAGCACTGAAGATCGACGTGGCCCGGGTGCCGAGTGGCGTGTATACGGCGCTGAAGGAAATATATGGGGACCTGCTGGAAGGGGAAAACAATGTGGCCCTCAACTGGATAGCCAACCAAACCTGGATTTACAGCACCACCTTCGACAGTGGGTAAATGGTTTTCACTTTATTCGTCCACTCTGACCGATCCATCTGCAGGCATCGAAGTGGGCCACGACAGTTTGGTGAACCTAACGCTCCACGGAGTCGACACCGTGTCCAAGGTGCGGCTGAACGGTGAGCTTATCGGTGAAACGGACAACATGTTCATCCGTTACTCGTTCGCCATCGGACACTTACTGCTGTCCAGTCCCAGCCAGAATACGCTGGAGATTGAGCTGCTATCGCCCCTTCAAGAGGCCGGCAGGCGCGCCCAGGAAATGGAGGAAGCGGGCAACGCCAGTGCTCCTCCAAGCTGTCCAATGGCGCTGGGCTATGTCGAGTGCCATCGGAACATGCTCCGCAAAATGCAAATGAGCTTTGGCGGCGAGTGGAACCCTGCAGCCCTCTCCTCTGGAATCTGGAAGCCAGTGGTCATCGAGTACTACAAGCAGGGAATCCTGCGCGATGTCGATGTGGCCATTACCCGCAATGACACGCACTGGACAATGGACTGTCGGGCCTTCCTCAACTCACCTGCGTTGGAGAACTTTTACGCCAAGCTCGTGGTATATGCCAGGTATTCAGAGCTAAAAATTGTATATACTTTGTGGACAACTTAAATATGTATTTTCAGTGAGCTCTTGGACGAACCCTTTGTTCTGGATCAGCAAGAGGTAAACTACGCCTCCGCCATTCTGGAGTTCAAAATACACATTCCACAGGTACGTTGCACGCGAGCCTATTCAATCAGGACGAATTCGGTATTTTTTCGATATAACCCTGTTCTCTCTATATATACATTCACTCCAGGAACGTATCACCCTGTGGTGGCCAAATGGCTATGGTAAGCAACGGCTCTACCCGGTGCTGTTTTCAGTGAAGTGCTTCTCCAGCGAAGAAGGCCCCAACCTGAGCTCGCGCACCGAGTCCCAAAAACTATTGAAAATCGGATTTCGCACCATAGAGTTGGTGGAGGACATGGACAGTGAGTAGGATTAATTTTCCTCACTCTATGGTCATGATCATCTCATCGCTTCTTGCCGCTTTTGTGTAGGGAGTGGCAGAACCTTCTTTTTTCGTGTGAACGGGCATCCGATTTTCATGAAAGGTGCAAATTATGTGCCGGCTAATGCATTGCCAGAACTGTCAGCAGAGGCGGATACGGGTGAGTATGTGCATATCATCACACATATGCAGAAGATGAGTTTAACTTTCTAGTCCGACACTTGCTGAAATCGGCGCACGATGCCCACATGAACATGATTCGAGTCTGGGGAGGTGGTCTCTACGAGTCGGACACATTTTACAACCTGGCAGACTACTACGGGCTTCTGGTATGGCAGGACATGACATTCTCGAAGGCAGCTTACCCCCTAACCGATGATTTTGTGGCTTCTGTCTGCCTGGAGACAATGCAGAACGCACAACGGCTCTCGTACCACCCCAGTCTAGCGTTGATTGTGACCAACAACGAGATCGAGCTCTTCCTGGTGATGAATCGTTCGGAGTTCGGAGAAAATGCAACTCGCCTTGAAAAGGACTATCAGGCCCTATTTATGAGCACTCTGAAGCACGAGCTGAATATCATCTCACGCAATGATTTTAATCCTCGACCTGGCCCCATGATCTCAACGCCCTCGCTGGGTATTGAAGGGTCTGGCAAGGAGCTGGCCAACGATCCTCAAAATCCTAATTTCGGCGACAGTAAGCCAATTCTGTACCCAGCTATGATATAATTGATCACATCCTTTTGTCCTCAGTCCACTTTTGGGAAACCGACAAGGACGGCTTTGACTCGGAAACATACCCACACGCCCGGTTCGTGTCTGAATTCGGATATGCCAGTCTGCCCATGCTATCCACCTGGCAGCGAGCGTTGGGTAATGGCACAGATGTGTCCAACGAAAACATAGCCTCGCTCATTCGAAGTCATCAGCACGATCCCAAGGGATTCATACCGATACTTAAGCTGATTGCTCTCCAACTGCCATTCATGCTCCCCAACTGGGATGAGAACATTCAGGAATTCATATACTTCAGCCAGGTCTCCCAGGCAATGACCGCCAAGATGGCAGTTGACCTCTACCGCACCCTGCGCACAGAGAACCACACAATGGGTGCACTCATGTGGCAGTTAAATGACGTGTGGGTGGCACCCACCTGGTCGTGCATCGACTTCTATGGAAACTTTAAGTTGGTTTACTACTGGGCCAAGGACTTCCTGGCCCCGATCAGGGTGATTGCCCTGTACGATAAGAATACAGATAGCCTCAACATAACGCTCACAAGGGAGGACTACATGGAGCATGCTGACACGCGTTTATACCACGTCCAAATCAACACCTATCTCTGGACAGACTTCATTTCTAAAAAGACTATAGCCCGTGCTTTTGCTCTGGTAAGTGTAACCGTAAGCAGCATATTTAATCCAGCACCTATCGAATATGTCCCCAGGGTTCTAATGAACTAGAAGCTCGTCCAATACCTCTGGACACTTTTCTGTTTGAAAACCACTCGAAGGAAGACATTTTTCTGGAGATTGTCTTGGAGGATAACAGCGGTGTGACAGTGGCACGAAATTACTTCTACCCGGTGCCCATAAAGAACGTTAAAGGCATCAGGGATCCGGAATTAGCGGTGAGTGCGAAACCCCATATTTCTGTCGTAATCCTATAATTTCTTCACTTATCCCTGACAGCTAGAGGTGGTGGGTCCTGACTGCAGCACGGCCAAGCAACCGTATGCCAATAGTTTTAGCCTACGCATCACAGTGAAATATCCAGCTCTTTTTGTATACTTGGAGGTCTCCCATCCTGACTATTTTAAGGAAAGACACCAGTTCTCGACAAATGGCTTCACGCAGACGGAGCCAAGGAAAACAGTGCACCTGGAATTTGAAAACGCTGCGGAGTGCCTGAAGCTGACAAGCGAGCACATAAAGGTGCAAACGATGAATCAATATTTAATCTGAGCACCACTCTCTCCATAAATTGTAAATATAATAAATATACTAAATATATATATAATATATACTAATATAATAAATTCCAGTTTTTACCTTCATTGCTTTTGTTCAAAAAAACATCAATTGCTTGAAAATACCTGTGACTGACTGGCTTTCTTAAAAGTTCGACTTTTTAAAAGTATGAGTCTGAAAAGAAATATGTAATCATTACTGCATAAATATTTGTGCGAAACGGTTGTAAGCGACAAATAGTACATTTTTTAGGAGA
Organism: Drosophila algonquin; assembly: GCA_035041765.1. Classification (NCBI taxonomy): domain Eukaryota; kingdom Metazoa; phylum Arthropoda; class Insecta; order Diptera; family Drosophilidae; genus Drosophila; species Drosophila algonquin. The sequence continues at coordinate 61,707 of JAWNKY010001524.1, read as the reverse complement.
TATTTTTTTGATTATATTGGGCGGATTAAATTGGGTGGAAAACAACTTGCGAAAATGAAATTGGATAAGCGAAGTGGAGAACGTGCAAAGAATGCTTGAAATTATTGACCTTTTCACATTCTTTCATTATCACTTTATTTGGTCTTTATTTGCTTTATTACCAGACGAAAATTTGTGTGGCACATACGATAATTTCGCAATTAACGAAAAATACACAGTTGCAAACGATCAATTTGACATTAAATTTCCAGAGCATCTATCACTTTTTTGCAATAATATTTTAACGGTCTATGCGTATTTTAGACAAATTCTGTATCAAATAGTCAATTTCTTAAAAAATGTCGCTTATGACAGATTACTAACATTGTCAAACGATAGATTATTATACGCGATACTCGAAGAATATAGGGGTATATTAGTTTTTTGGTGATAGTGGATATGTGTAACACCCAGAAGGAAGCGTTTCCGACCCCATAAAGTGTATATATTCTTGATCGGCATCAATAGTCGAGTCGATATAACCATGTCTGTCTGTCCGTCCATCTTCATGAGTTTCTTCTCGCTCTCTCTCATACTCCACCCTGTCTGTTTTGCCCGTTCGTCAAGATGAGCACCTAGATCTCAGAGACTATAAGAGCTTAAACAACCAAACTTTCTATCCAAGATTCCTGTGATATCACGTCAATACAAGTGGATTTAAAAATTTTGCCACGAACCTTGACGCGTTCCCAAGGGACAAAAATCTGTGGAATCCACAATTTTTAAGATACTAAAAAACTAAGAAAGCAAAATCATGGATCTACCAGATTGCCGAATCTGGATCAGGTCGGACTATGATTATATCTAAAAGGAACAAATGAAATTTCAGTGTCTGCGCAACGCCTTCCAAGCGCTTACCATTCCCTATCTCTCATTATTATTTAGCTTGGTGTTTAATTCAGTATTTAATTTACGTATCGTATCTCGTGTTCAGGTCCTTTTGTTTACAAGCGACCGACAAGAACGATTTAATTGGAGTTCGGACATATCCATTAGCCATACATGTAGATAGCAATATACATAAGTACATACCAGTCTGTGGATAAAAGATTACCAATGGAAGTTTATTGGAAAATAAAACAGATGATAACAAATATAATTCGTTTAGTTGTATTTTTACAAAATGTAATAGGCATTTTATGCAACAACATGAATCTTATTTCTAAAGATAAGAATATATGACTTACTCGTCATGATGCACTAACATATAATTGAAACCGTTACCAGCTTGTGCCTTTTTTACAAAAAGTTTTTTTTACCCAACCTTAAAATTTGCTACGAAATAGTTGGTCAGTACCTCTGTTCTTTGACTGTAAGCCGGGAGACGCGTCTAAGGAAGACTACGAACACTTCAAAGTTAGTGTTAGTTTTGAGATTGTTATGACATTGTCATCCTTCTTTTCAGCATGTGCGTGAGTCGTGATTGTGCCTAATGTTCATCTTTGGCTCGTACTTGATGCGCCACCGCACAATCATTCAAGTTTGAATGGAATCGGGTCTCGTACCAATCCCTCAAGTTTCCAACACATTTTCAAAGGTTTCTTCTTACATTTTTTATTTCTTGTCTAACTTTGTGTTGTTTTTTATAAACTATAATAATTGTGTTTCCTGTCGTCTTTCAGCATCCTCTATTATTCTTTCTAAATTTAGGGCAATCGAGCTGCTATCATATTTATACGATAAGGGAATGAATTAGGAGGACGTAATATACGATTGCACAGTCTGCACAGCATCCTTCGATGGGGAATGTTGGGGACTCTGACCATGACCCTAAATGCATTTACGAACGCAATTCTTTAGAGGAGGAAAGGAATGCAGTATACTACGACGTACTCTGGGACGCACTAGAACAGAGATCCTTCTAGAGCGTGTCCTTTGTCCTTCATCAGGCTATATGGGAGCATTTTCGTACACTGGCTGCATGGCATTTAGCCTGTCCTCAATCTTGCCCCGTTCATCAATTTCCCGAGGATCGATGGTAGATGATACATTCGAGTCGGGCATGGCTGTCCTTTTTATGTTGCTGTCCCTACAATTTTGATAGATTGTTTTGTGTTTGAATGAGTTTTCTTTTGGGAGAGAACTTTTGGGAAAACATAACTAGATCTATAAATGCATAAATAATAAAAATATCATCTTAAAAGAAAAACAAATGGAAACTAACATTTTTTCTTCAACTTAAATTACCTTGAACCTTGAACATCTAATCTAGCCGTTTCACGGCTGCCTCTCTTTGCCCTTGTGTTTCAGAAGGATGATGTCGTGCCAAACCAATTTGTCGTTCTTCATCAGTTAATTGCATTAATTGCATCAGGGCTCCGTTGTGAAAATCAAAACCCATAAAAATCTGACCAACCATTCTTGAGTATAAGTAAGTGAAAACCGGAGATTGATACTTCCTGCGATGATGGGTATCTCGTAGTCGAGGCACCAGTGGGTCAGGCTGTCACTATAGTGTTCATTGCCTCGATCTTTCGCTCTCAAATACGACAAAGAACAGCTGATGTGTGCAGAAGAGCATGACACTGAAACGAATTTCATTATCGATATGTGCTCTCGCTCTCTCACTCTCACTTCCCCCATGGAACGACAGACGATCAGTCGGCTGCCAGTCGATAGCGTCATTCATTTGCAGTTAGAGTGCCGTTGGAGGAGCAACTTCGCGCTTCGTGGATTCGGTTTGGCGTTGGTTCGTGTGTGTTCCGAGAGGGGGCCTACATACATATAGCTTTCTATCACAATTTATTGGAGAGGGGAAGCTACTTTAGTCTACTTTAAAATAGCCCCCACTAAATTAGGCCGAATACTAACTGCCAGATGAAGTGTCGGCCTGGAAGTGGACGCCACGACGGAGGCGCCGCCTGGTGTCTGTTGGTTGTCGGACTATGGTGTGGATTTCTTGTTTATGGCATCCAGGCCGATTCCGTGGAAGTAATCGATCTGGCCAGCAAGTGGAGTATAACTAACCAGAACGGATGTGAGTAGAACACAACTCCCACAGCGGTGGTGAAAATTGGTGAAAATCGGCTAGTTTAATCGTGCGAGCGTGTGATTCTAAGATAGACCGTAAATAATAAATGAAATTATTTGCGATTAGTTGATGATAATAGTGTTCATAATCAGCTGTGCTAAGAACAGATAGTATACTTTAGGACGTTGATGTGCAATGACTGCACCATCAAGTGGCCCAAGCGACACCAGCCGATGGCTGTTACGCGCGGATCCCAGGCAAGAACGCAGCCCACCTCCCGCCCAACCGACCGAGGGGCGCTGCCGCATAACGCGCGACTCGTTTACCGAACCGATCGCGGACATGCAGGAAGGATAGGTGTTAGACTAGTGTTCGAGGAAAAGTAGAACAAATCTAACTAAAGAAGCGAAGTAATTACTAGTTACGGGAGAGATATAAGAGTATCTGTAATTTAAGACTAGGAAGGGAGTTAGTGGTAGATACAATATGATAGAGGGAATTATAATCCGAGCATAGGACCCTAAATGGTTCATGCAAGGAGTAATTCGACCTACAAAGCGGAAGAAACAAGGGTGTATAGTTCCTAGTGCTTCTAATAGGAATCGTGAAGTTTATGCGGCTCAACAGGTCAGGGCTATCTATGTCACCCTTGATCAAGTTGTGCACAAAAATCACTCCAAGCATTTTCCTACGATTAGCTAAGGTGGAAGGTTTATTAGGAGCAATCTATTAGAGTAGGACGGTAGTCTCACACCCGCATCCCAGCCGAGACCTCGAAGAGCAAAAAGTAAAAAGTTTTTCTGAACTGATTCTATACGGTCCTGGTGTACGTTGTACTGAGGGCACCATACACAAGAGCCGTATTCTAAAATCGGACGAACCAGAGAGGTGTAGAGAGTCTTTGTTATAGAGGGGTCGTCAAATTCCTTTGACCACCTCTTTATAAACCCAAGCACGCCCATGGCCTTGTTCACCATGGTAGAAATGTGTTCTGAAAACTTTAACTTGGGATCTAGTAGAACACCAAGATCATCAACCCGGGTAATTCTCTCAAGAGAACCACCACAAAGGGTGTAAGGAACCAGAAAGGCGCTGGAGCGATGGAAAGTCATTACTTTACATTTTGAAGCATTAAGGTTTAATAAATTTGCACAACACCAAGACTGAAATCTATCGAGATCGGATTGCAACCTGGATTGAAAAGAAATGTCCTTATACTGGACACAGAGCTTAACATCATCCGCATACATAAGTACTCGAGAGTATGTTAATACAGAAGGCAGGTCATTTATAAAGAGTGTAAAGAGTAAGGGGCCTAGATGGCTGCCCTGTGGTACACCCGAAGTCACCATAACTGGTGAGGACAGGGAGTTTTTTGAAAAGGACTCTTTGAGACCTAGAACAAAGGTAGCTAGAGATCCATCTCAGGAGATTGGGCGGGAACCCTAGAAGGTCGAGCTTTTGTGCTAGGAGGGAATGGTTTACAGAGTCGAACGCTTTACTAAAATCGGTGTAAACAACATCCGTCTGCAGATTACCTTGAAAGCCTTTTATTATAAAGGAGGTAAACTCCAATAAATTTGTAGTGGTTGATCTCCGCCTTATAAATCCATGTTGAGATGGAGATATAAGTGATCTGCATAGATGCTGCAGGTGCGGAGTTAAAATTTTCTCAAACACTTTAGGAATAGCGGATAACTTAGATATACCTCTATAGTTCATTGCGTCAGACTTGCTACCTTTCTTATGGAGAGGAATTATATAGGACTCCTTCCATATCGGGGGAAAGCATGAAGAATTTATGATAGGTTGAATAGTTTAAGCAACGGCCCACACAGAGACTCGGCACAGTACCTGAGTACACAGCCGGGAACTCTGTCCGACCCGGTGAGAACACCGGCTTTACTGTTCGTAGATCATGAAGCAACGAGCTTTCATTTAGCAAAGGACTGAAAATGCCGTTCGACCTCGGTAAACCGTATGGATACGGCTGACCAGAGTAAACGTCTTGCGAATAGGTAGTTTGGAAAAAACTGGCAAAAAGATCGGCAATTGCCTGATCATTATCTGCCGACGTATTACGGAAGAACAGCGAGGATGGGTGTGCGGACGTTCTACGCTTACTGTTTACGAAGCTGTAGAACTGTTTGGGGTCCTTAGAAAAACGTATCCTGCATCGAAATAGGTAATTCTGATAGCATTGAGCGTTAAGAACTGAGAAGTTTGACCGAGCTATTACATAATGAGCAAGAGAAGAAGGAGAGCCAATTTCTTGAAATTTTTTATACAGTCTTGATTTTAAGTTTTTTAGATGGGATAGCTCCTTGGTAAACCAAGGGGTTCTGATCTAATCGGACAGGAAAGTGGGACACAAGAGACAAAAAGTGAGTCCAGTGCATCATAGAAAATGTTTGTGCCTGTCGTAACATCACTGCACAAATATAAAGCGGACCAATCAAAATCCCTAATGAGGTTATTAAGCTTCGTAAACTCGGCTTTACGGAAGCAGTGGACACATTGGGGTAGTCTACCCGACCGATCCAGTACAGTTCGTCCTAGGTCGAGCGACACTTCAAAAGTAGGATGGTAGGCATCTTCAGGTATAGAGAGCGGGGGGACTCGAGTTAACAACGCTAAGGTCGGATCCGTTACAAAACACAGATCAAGAAATCGACCCAAGGAATTTTTAACATGGTTAACTTGAGACAGAGACAGGTCAATCAAGCCGTCAACAAAGTCATGACGTGCCATGGGCACCAGACTATTAGACTCATTTGCCGAAGACCAAACAATTCCTGGTAAGTTGAAGTCACCAAGAACTATCATGTGATCTTTGTCAGATAGCGAGGAAGAAATAGCGGTTAAGGCGGACAAATGCTGCTCGTAACATTGCGATATCCGAAGACGGTGGAATATACGAACAAGTTATGAAAATTGAGAAAGCGGGAAGAATCAGTCTTACACACAGAAATTCCAGTTCCTGCTGGATCTGGACTGTGAAAAGTTCCGACGTGAAGTTTGAGTCCACAGCAATCAGAACCCCACCTGCACGTCGAGACGAGCGATCCTTTCTATAAGTTGTGTACCGACCTGCCAAAACTTCGGAACTAAGAATGTCCGGCTTTAACCAGGTTTCGGTAAACACAATAACGTTGGATGCAAATGCGACACTATCCTGGAAAAGAATGCTGAGCTTACTACGCAAGCCTCGAACATTCTGATAGGTCACCAAAAGAGAGTTAGTTAGTTTTTTGGACGGGAGGTAGAGCGGGAAGACGACGAAGGAGCACTGGTCTGATTTGTTGGCAGAGTTATTGGGGGCCTGGTCTTCTTCTTTGCCTTAAACTCCTTCACCACCAAATGCTCCGGCCAAAATTTGGCAGAACAGATGGTGTCAAAATGAGTTTGAGAGACACTTATTTTAAAGGAAGATATCTCCCTGGCATAAGAAAAGTTAAATTTTTCCACCTTAAAATCAGCGGCTTTTATTTTGCTTCGGATATAAGCCGTCACATCATTAATTGTGGAATCAGGGGCAAGCCGCGAGACAAAAACTTGTCTCTTTGGTGGGATCCCCACCAATCTTGGCACCACAGGCCTATCACCTGTGATGGTAATACCCGGTGGTCCGGGACGTATATTAACTGGTGGGGTCGGAATTGAGGGGACCGCTAACGAGTTTGCGGACATTACGGACACGGACGCTACAGACGACTTTGGCTGCATGCCCTCCGACGCGATAAATTCGGCTACCGAATTTTCATCACCAGCAGCTGTCGTTGCCTTTGGAGTGGCGAACGATATCAACTGCTGCACTTTTGGGGTGGTCGGAGTCAGCTTGTCAGCATCGGCCGGTCGAGGGGCAGTCGGCACATGCAGATCCCGCGGAGTGACCTTTTTGCGCCTAGAGACTCAGTCAGTAGTTTGAAGCCACTAAACTGAGACTCCATGGCTAGGAGCCGATCGTACTGCTCTTTGAAGCCCACGGTCAGCCCCTAAAGCCCTTCCGGGTCTGCCTCATAAACGCTGCCATCTCCCTCTCAACCGGACGGCATGCCTCACAGCTGTAGTGCAGGCCATTCCTTTTCGCGATGGCATCACCCACGAGACCGGACAACCCGGCGCATTTAGCGTGCACGACGCTATCGCAGAGCCAGCAGGGGATACTCGGCTGGTCATGGGTGATCTGCTTCTTGCAGGTTTTTTTGTCGCAGACAACGGAGAATTCCATTTTAAAATTTACTTTATTTTTCCTTCAAAAAAAATTGGTATCAGACCAGTGTGCCAGATAAGCGCCAAAAGAGGAATAAGTGAAAACGAGAGCGGTTACAGTAGCTACAATTGAGAGAGAGAGAGCGCTACTGTACGGAAAATATCAAGAGCGAGAGAGGAAGAACAGTTATTTGAGTGTGGGTAATAGAGAGAGTGATAGATCAGCAACAACTAATGCGTGAGAGCGGCTAAATAGAAGAACAAATATGACACTGTGTGTACTTACAAAAGCACAAACAAAGACACACTGTTAGGCGATGCAAAAAAATAATTAAATTAAGTTTTTACACTCAAAGCAGGCATGCACTCGCGATCAGGAAATAGAATGATAAGGCTGTTAGTTTATGAATTTATTATTATTATTTTCGTAAAAAACCGGCGGTTTAAGCAAAAATAGGCAAAAAGTTAGCGGAGCGCAAACAAAAACGCGTCTGACTACTACAAAGAGAATCGGACGATGCTTCAGCTATTTGTTTACAAACCATCAAAAAACCGCTTATCGAGGCGCCATTCCGGCTTTTGAACGATGTTATGGCTATTGTTCCGGTCCTCAATCAATATTTAACTTTACAGCCCTGTCCATTGCTAACCAAACCCTACCCTCCGGCATATATAGCGCCTTTGGAGGTGCACAGGTTCTAGAGTCCTACAATGACATCAATCTACGCTGGCTGGCCTACGACAACTGGACCTACACAAATAAATTTCAGTGTAAGCCAAGGTTACGCTACTTTACGTGACGTCTTCATATAATAATAAAAGATTCGCTTTTAAATTGGCACAGTCGACATTCATCACTATCAGCGAGGGCACATCAACCTGACATTTCACGGGATCGACACCATAGCCGAGATTCGGCTAAACCATCAGCTTTTGGGACGCACGGACAACATGTTTGTGCGCTACTCTTACGACGTCAGTTCCATCCTCCAGCTGGACAATGTCCTGGAGGTAGAGATAGTGTCCCCCGTGTGGGCGGCATTGGCCAAGGCACAGGCCTTGGACGCAGCGCAGCTTTTTGTGCCGCCGGCCTGTCCGCCCGCGCGCTACAACGGCGAGTGCCACATAAATATGCTCCGAAAGATGCAATCGAGTTTCGCCTGGGACTGGGGTCTGGCAGCACCCTCAATGGGTCTCTGGAAGAACGTGCAGCTGGAGATCTACGAGGTGGCAGTCATTCGCGACATCGACGTGGACATCAGCCGCACCGCCAACGGCTCGCACTGGAACATGCACATCCGCTGCTACTTGGATGCGGTGGGCAGGCAGAACTTCTACGGCACTCTGATACTCTATGCAGTGTAAGCGGCCTTGGGTCAATCGAATTTGAAATTGTGCTCGTACCAACTGATGAGAACTTGCTTGCAGCGAGCTATTGGACCATCCGGTTGTGGTTGACACGTACTCCTCGAAACCCATCAGCTACTTGGCGCCAATAATTGAGTTCGATCAGGCCGTGCCAATTGTGAGTACCCGCAATTGCGTCGTCCGGCCATAGTGCTGGTGACTTCATATATCTCTGTGTCTATTTCTGTGTCAAGTGCAATTATCGATCCGCAGGAGAAAGTCGCAGCCTGGTGGCCCAATGGCTATGGTGACCAGAAGCTTTATCCGCTTCACTTCACGCTCAAAGCCTGGCTAGGGTCTGAGGGACCCGAAGTGCGCTCGAAAACCAAATCGCAGAAGTCGCTCCGCGTAGGCTTCCGCACGCTTGAATTGGTAGAGGTGCCAGCGAAAGACGGACTCGGCAACACCTTTCTCTTCCGGGTCAACGGTTTAGAAATATTCATGAAGGGCAGCAACTACATACCATCGCACATCCTGCCTGAAAATCAAACAAATGAACGAAGTGAGTCCATATTGTACTTGTATTTACATATCTAAGTAGCACAAAATCGTGGAGTGATTCCAAATTTAATTTGAAGCTCTTTAGAGTGACCTTTAAGGTACAGATTATTTTAAATTACCGTTTTGTCACAAAATATCAGTCCATTGAGATTCAGAATTCGAGTATTTTTGACTTTTATCAATTCACACGAATGCTAGTCGTCTCGATCAGTGTGTCCGCATAATGTATGGTCTTGGATGTACTTCAGGAAAATGCACTTTGTGGCTCAAAGAATGCAATGTGTGTGTTTCGCCACCCATATATAGATGCCGATCTTAGCTTGAGATATTTGACCCTTTATTTCATGTCTCTCATATGTATGTATTTTTAAAGTTGAACATCTACTAAAGTCTGCTAAGGAGGCGCATATGAACATGCTGCGCGTGTGGGGCGGCGGGGTTTACGAGTCTGACTATTTCTACAACCTCGCCGACAGCCTTGGCCTGCTCATCTGGCAGGATATGATGTTCGCTTGTGCCATGTACCCGGTGGGAGAGGAGTACCTGTCCTCGGTGCGCGAGGAAGTTCGCCAGAATGCCAAGCGCCTTTCCCACCATCCCAGCATTGCGATTTTTGTCACCAACAACGAGAACGAAGCCGCGCTTGTGCAGGGCTGGTACCAGACATCCTACGACGAGGAGCGCTTTGAGGCTGAGTACCGAGAACTCTACGTTGCCAATGTCATCCACGAGCTTAAGCTTGTCTCCCACAAGTCACGCCCTCAGCCGCTGGTTTCCTCGCCGTCCAATGGAAAGGCCAGCGCGATGGACAATTACATTTCCGAAAATCCCCAGGACGACCACTATGGCGACGGTAAGAATGTTGCGCATAAGCTATCTGCGTAATAATTTGATCCTAATCATCTCTTTCGCCCAGTGCACTTCTACGACTACCTGAAGGACGGCTGGGATGCAGGGATCTATCCTACTCCGCGGTTTGCCAGCGAGTATGGCTTCCAGAGCTTGCCCAGCTTCTACTCTTGGCAGCGCAGCAAGAATGACGACGACGACCTCCTCCTTCTGATGAAACACCGACAGCATCACCCTCTGGGCGAATTTCCCATCATAAGTCTCGTGGAGCGCCATCTGCCACTGCCTCTGCCGGAGGCCGACAACTATGCAGAGGCCCTGATCTACTTCAGCCAGATTTCCCAGGCCATGGCCACCAAGGTGGAGACGGAGCTGTATCGCAGCCTGCGGGATACTAATCACAACACCATGGGCGCACTCTACTGGCAGCTGAACGATATCTGGGTGGCGCCTTCTTGGTCTGGTATTGATTTCTATGGTAATTGGAAGGTAAGTCCTTAGTATCAGTTTCACAATGATTAAAGCTGCGAAACAATCCTTCTTCCAGCTTTTGCACTACTGGGCGCGCGACTTTTTGGCCCCCATCGCCATTGTTGCACACTACGACAAGACCGTAGATTCGCTTAATATCATCCTCATTTGCGATGAGCCGCAGGTGGACACGGAGGGGCTGTCCGTTGTGGCCAACATTTATCTTTGGTCGGAGCTACTTCCGCGAAATTCCTTCAACTGGACAGTCACCCTCCGACCCAACGGTGTGCAGTATGACAAGGTCATCCCCATGACAACTTTACTCCATGAGGAATTCAATAGGCGCAATTCCTTTCTAGAACTGCAGCTGCGTCGTCACGAGGAGGTGCTCGCCCGCACCTACTTCTTCCCCAGCAACATCGCAGCCGCTATCGGACTCGAAAATCCCGACCTACAGGTGGGTATTCCATGAGCTGATAGCTCATCAGGTGGCCATCGGCTTAATCTCCTTTGCTTCTGCAGTACGAGATTGCGTCCAAGACCTGTCTTACCACTGGAAACGTCATCCGGAACAGCCTGAGTATTAGCATCCAGGTGAAGCGGCCCGCCGTCTTCGTATACCTTGAGCTGTTGAAGCCCTATCAGTATATGTTCTCTGAGAACGGCTACATGCAAACCACGCCGATGCACGTGGTTTATCTAACCTTTGATGCTACGTCCTGTGCGCGACTACGTAAATCAGAGATCAGGGTTTTGACCGTAAATGACTTCATGCCCTAGATCAAGGGACGTTACGTAGACCGACGCGTATTCTTTCACAGGTTTAATATAACAGTTATAAATTACTTAAACAATAAACAAATCAATAAATAGCATATAACGTATATGTGTGGCCACCCGGCACACTCGTAGTCGAGCGCTAAGCACCCACAACCCAAACGGGAATCCACAATACCGTCCTTGCGCTCCTTCTGCTTCCCGTTCACTTATCTGTCGAAGCTGGGCATCTGGACGCGGGGTGGCGTGTAGCCTTCCGGATATGGCACCAATTGGTTGTTCAGGACTCGCGCGTTGCGCCATGTCTTCACCTTGTCCTCGGCTGTGTCTGGGACACGGACGCCCTCGATGAGCGTCACGGCGGGTCCGTCAACCACGCTATGGGTACTCTGGCCGATGGGGTTGCGGTGGGGACTCCCACTGTGGACTGCCGCTGACACTGGTCTGCGATTGGGCGTGGCTGTGGGCCCGGCGACGCCTGCACTTGCTGTGACGACCACGGAATGCGGCATGTAGCTCACAAACTTGGACTTCTGCGGCAAAGCGTTGTAGTTGTGCTTGGTTATGATATTCTGGGGACGGTGCCTCTGCGGCGATCCACTGGTGGCATAGGAGCGCGTGTCCCTGTCTCTGGAAAAGTATTGTCCTGGCTCAGAGGCAGCGTACTGCATGTCCTGCGGGAAGCTCGAGCCCGACTCCTGTGCCTGACGCTGCTTTCGGGGCTGGGCTTCCACCGAGTCGGCGAACAAATACTGTTGCCACTGACGATCCGCCGCGAAAGAGAAGTTCCTGCGAGGACTCTGATGCGCCGGTATATATACTGGCTGCCGGCCAAAATCTGTTCCCAGCTGCCGGCCCCGGCGAGAGTCCCCCTGCACTGCGTGCTGCTCCAGAATCTTGCTCTGCGCCTTGGCCAACTGCAGCTGAATTAGCTTCGCTTGGCGCTGCTCCGCCTCAGCCCTGCGCTGGCGAAAGTCCTCCATTTGCTGAGCCAGCTCGCTCTGCTTGATCAGGGCCGGACTATGCTCGAAGGTAAGTTGGCGTCCGCTGGCATTGCTCTTCGGCTGTATTACGGGCCGCTTGACGTCCGAGCTGCGCACGAAGAAGGAGCCGGACGCCTCTTCGGCACGAGCCTTGCGACTGTTTTTCCCGACCAAGATCTCCACATCATCGCCCTTACTCGACTTGACGTTGACAACTCGCACTTTGGATGGATCCAAGTTGCGACCGAAGCGTAGCTCCGTTCGGATCAAGGCGGGCTTTCCGGTCACGCTTGTGCTTCCACGGCCATTGTCATTGCTGGCGTGGGCGTGTGTCACGGAGAGGTACACAGTTAAACAGCCCATCAAAGCCACAGCACTCCATGCTGAAGAGCTTATCCCTATCATTTTCAAGTCAGTGCTCTGTTAAACAGAAAGAAATTATGGAAAATTAGTACAAAAAATTATTGAGTGTGAGTTTTTGCCAACTTATTATATACGGTAGCCGTAATGAAAAAAGTGTCTTGTACTCAGACCGACTCCTAATCCAGATAAATAACAGGAAGGGGTCGGTGCACTACCTACATTTCAATCAATAAAATACAATTCTTAATAGACTTTAGATCGTAGAGCAGCGTGTGATCGAATAAAAATCCACACGGCTTTTAAATATTGTTTATACTACTCCTCGAGGTCCTCCATTGAAAGAATTTAAACTCCTTCAGATAACCCCCTGGCTTATAGAAAAAAATAATACAAAAATACAAATTATCAAACTACGCCGCTCAAACACCAAAAACACTTTTATGTACGTTATAAAAATGCAATCGAACTAGCTTGTTGGGTCGGTTCCCAGCGATCCGTCCGTCCCTGGCACTTGTAAATACGCCTTCCTTCCCCCAGCTAGAGAGCTGCTCCACTCTGTGGCGAAACGGGCATCTATCCGGCGCGACGAAGTGATCTCCTCCAACACCTGCTCGGATTCCGCTCCCCACTGCCGGCAGTTCGACTACTTGTAATTTAATTATCGACAAGCGGTACACGATTGCGGCTGTGGCCAAAACGATGGGATGGCTGCTCGAGTGCATCGCCGGCTGCGGAGCTCTTGTTGCACTTGCGTGTTTTTGTTGGGTGCGTTGGGCTCAGAAAGCGAAACATCAATTAAAAACTGCAACTTTAGATTGCAGCTGCGGCATGAGGAAAGTATTACTTGTCGTCAAGTCGCCGCCATGGGCCGAAAATTTGCGACGGTGACAAACCTCAAATTTATATATCATATAGTAGTTTATACATATGTACATATATCATAAAGTTTATCTATAGATCAATACTTCCATAGAGTAAGTAGTTGGATAATAGTATGAATAGTCGATTTGTAATTTCAGACTGTGTATTTGAACAGCATCTGAAAAAGTACACGAACTTGGACTGAACCCTTAACTTGACCGACGAGTGGCTCGATCTGAACGATCGGGGTGTTTGTGCGACCAATGTGCAGCGTTTATCTGCTGATTATCCAATTTCGTGATTGTTGCAGGCCATCAATACGAGTATTACGCATTAAGCCACTAATGAGGGAAAATTTGCCGACAAAATGCGAAGAAGAAATAATTAAGTAAATTGTAAATTGCAATTTCAATATAAACGCGCGCGGCAAAGTTCACGGTACAACAACGACTCTTATTGGGATTTGGAATTGGGATTGGCGGGCTGAAGCTCTGGGTGGCTTAGTAACGCTCCGCAAGCGACTTTCACTTTCAACTCGATGCGGCCGACTGCGCCGAATCGCGGCTGCTCCCAAGTGAACCCGCTTCGACAGCGGGACCCGAAGTCTAGTCTCTGCTTTTGCTTTTCTGTTTTTCATTCCATTCGCTTTGTTGTTGTTACGTTACGAACTCGCTTTGTAATAGCAACAAAATAAAAAAACGATTTTTGCTTTTTGCACCGGCGCAGCAGCGTGACAGCAACAACATCAGACAATGTTTGCCATTGAGCGCTTGGTCTCTTTTCCTCTCCTCTTTCTTGGGGGGCTTTCGCGTTGGTCAGCGTTTTTAGGCCGCTGGCCGGCAACTGCACTGACGTCAACGTCGGCGTCGGCATCGCTGTGCACGCTTCAATGTCACGACTGTTTTGTTCGCTTTTTCGGCATCTCGACTCAGTTACGTCACTTACGATCTGCCTGTTGGTGGGGTGGGGGGCGATGAAAGAGCCCCATGTGCGAAGAGGCGAAGGCAAGTTGACCGTTTTTGGATCGAGTGTTGAAATGCAGGCTGCAATTATAAGCCGATCTTCCGTGATTTGTTTCGTTATCTGAAGAGTTCGCCCCCACACGTACGTCGGTCGCCTTTCTTTCCAGCCATACCTTTTGCATACAAACAGCGGAGTGACGGGCAACGCACACCTAATAAGAGGGCTAATTTCTCGTCCGATGTGGCAACATTCACTCGAAATCTCTTTGTGAACAGCGACTTCTCCTCCGCATTTCCGCAGCCATTCTGAGGCACAGAGGGTAGAATCTGTGGCCCAGAAAGGCAACTCTCACTTATCTGCCGACAGCAGACAGCCGGCGGGGCCGTTCCATTAACTTCCTCGGCTCCTTGTCAGATTGTCAATCAACTTCAACAACGCGTCGCAGCGCCCTCAAGGAGTGGGATCTGACAACAAAAGCTGAATTCAAATTACGGTTACGCCCACAAATTGCGCTGTACCTCAACCCCCCGCTCCAGGGCAATGCATTGAATGCATCCAAATCAGGGGGTATTGAAGTGGCTCTCGGTAGGTGCTGGTGCTGTCATTGTTAGTCGGGCCGATTCCAATTCCAATTTCGATCCCAATTCCGAAGCCGTGTCCGAGCAGCAATTGAACGGTCGCTGGCTCCGCCGCTTATTGTTATCAACGATTGCTGTAATTTCTGCTGCTGCTGTCTCTGGCCTGTGCGAAATGCAAATGCAGCTAATGCGGTTTGTTGCTGCTGCTGCTGCTGCTACTGCTGCTGTCGACACTGTATTAATTTCACTTTTACTTTTCGTGATTAACATTTCCCACCCAAAAGTGAGAAACTTTACATGATTTTTTCCTGTTGTTTGCCTGTCTCGTCTGCCGTCCCCACATTCACATCTACATTCGTACTTTCTGTGTCCGCCCCCCACCCTCTGGCGGCCGTTGCTGCAATGAAATGTGAAATTTCATAGATCATAAAGTTTAGAGATGCTGTGCTCTTGCTCTTGCTCTTGGCCTCTGCCTCTCCGGATTATGGTTTTTGCCAGCATCTTCGTTTTTTTTTCTTTTAATTACATATGCGGTTACTTAGCACAGCACTGTGGATAATGATAATGCCCTCTGCAGCTTAGGATAGGTCCGAGCTCTCCCGGGTGCCATGTGCCGTGTGTCGCAATTGAAAGTGAAACTCTTCTTACTTTCGGTGCAAAGTGAGAAGTGCGGCATCTGTCTGTCTGCCGCAGATCTGTGGGTTTGACGTCACTCGACGTCACCAGGCACAAAGCCGTGCCGCCGCTGCTGTTTCCTCTTCATCTTCATTTTCATCTTAGTCTTGGCCCACGCACGGTCCAAAGAGTGAAAAGTTATCATAGCGTGGATGGAGAATAGAGAGCACTCGACGGCACTCGTTCGTCACCCAAAGTTTCGAGGGGATTTCCAACGAAACTCGAAGTAGGAATTGAGGTAGGTCGGTTTGCATCCGAAAGAGAGAAGCAACACCTCTATAGGAGTCTACGTGCGTACATATGTATCTATTCCAAAATAAAGCCCTCTATATCCGCTCATTCATGAATGGATTTCTGAAGTCAACTAAAACGACTACGTTCCGCAGCCAGGCGCTCTAGGGATACCCAGATTCTCATCAGCATCTGTTACACATACGACGCTTTGGCCGGTGTCAACTTACATTTCTGTCTGGTCGCTTTGGATCGGGGATATTCCAATATAGTAGTGTTCACCTCTAATCGTGGGCTCCTAGACGCCGCTGCTGCTGCTGTTATTTTTTTCCTGGGACACGACGACAATTCTGGTCGACTCTGCTGAGGTGTGCGACAGATCGCGGCGCGAACCGAAATACAACTGACGGCACATGAAAAACTTTTGCTTGCAAGTAAAAAGCAGCGAGCTGGAAAACGACAGAAAAGTAAAAATTATTATGTACACACATGTATGTTTGGAGGCCGACAGCGACGCTGACGAGGCAGCAGCCGCAGTAACAGCTAAGGCTGAATAACTGATGCCAACGCCACTACCACTACCAATACAGCACACACACTCACAATCAGTCGGAGCTGGCCAAGAGACCGAGCTGAGACGAGACGAGACGCCACGAGACGAAGACAAGCTATCTCTCTAACCAAAGCAAAATTGCTCTCGAGCCCAGAAACAGAGGCGGAGAGACGGAGAAACATTAACGGAGACTGCAAACAAAGCCAGAGCATGCCAAAATAAAAGACGCAGTCGAAGTGAGCGACCAATTGCGCAATTGCCACAAACCCAACAGCGACATGGCCCACAGCTGGGCTCCAGCTCCAATGCTCCAAAGTTGGTGCGTGTCTTTCTCTGGCTTCGGTTTTTGGCAATTCGAGAAGAGGATGAACACGTCCTGTCACTCAAGCACGACATTTTCACCGCACCTGGCCGATCCCCCAAATTCTAGGTTTCGCTAACGAAAATTGAGTGAACTGCGATCTAAAATTGCTTGTAATCTGGACTTGCTCCGATCTCATGGTGCATCAACCGTCTAAGAACATCTGTATTCCCAACCGACCATTCCATTTGTGTCTTCTTAGCTGATCATCATCATCATTGTAGCGTATCCATCATGATTATATCCAATTAGAAATGCAACAAAATTATCCATTTTTATCCGTTTCCCTGGGCCATTCGCCGGGAACTAACAGCAGCAATAGAAGCTATTTCGTGGATCAAGAATTAAGAAAAAAAAAAATATATATTTAAACAATATTAATTAGTAAAAAGAAATTACAAATTTGAGTAGAACCGAAGCCAAATGAAATGCTTCTAGGGAAATACCACAGAATTGATGTCAATATGCTTTCGTTTATAGTTGTTGATTTTTTTTGAAAGGAAATACTCTATAAATACAGTTTAAAAGATGAAACTAACATTGCACCAAATATATGTAGGGCAAAATTAGCACAGTCCAATTGTCTGTCTAGCAGTAGCGTATATACCATATAGTAGATGGCAGATTACCACTTTTTTAGGGTAATGTAAAGACCAGACATATTAATATTTCCGCATCAAATCGTTAAACTAATGTTATTGGACTCATCTGAAAAAATGTAATGAATATGAACTAGAAATGTTGTCCATGGTCTATTCTTATGTACATATGTCGTAAGGATTCAAAACCCGCCCTACGGATCTGCCATAACAATTTAGGGGGTCGAAAGTCTGCGTCTGGGCCAGCCCTAGGTCGCCTCCATTCGTAGCAAAGCCAGGCAGAAAATGCCTCAGATGAGTGCGCCGATAGCGGCCAGAAAAATAATTGCCATGTGCGCGCTCGTTAACGAAAGTGGCCAGAAGTAGGTGTGTTGTACGAGTAAGAGTACGAGTAAGAGTATTATTGTATATTTTACACTCCCGTGCAGAGCAGAAGACTGGGTGCACGTGTGTGTGCCCAGCCTGAGATACAAATCTGAGGCAGTCGCATCATCGCTCACACAAAACCGAAGTAAGGCTCGAGTTTTATTGGCAATTTTCGCAATTTTCATGGCGCTCTGTTCGTCAGCGCTGGTGGGGTTGGGGCTCCGAATAAAAAGCTTTTTAATTAACAAAAATTTCACTTTTTCACTTAACGTCTAATACTCATAGAATGAGGCATGGATCATGATGAAAAATGGTAGACAGAAAGAGAAAGACACACATTAGATGGGATGGAAATCCAAGTGGCTGCTAGAGGCCAACTTGTCATTAGGGAAATTAAAGCGCTTGGAGCCCTCCTCTGGTGATTGTGCAGCCATTTGCTTGTCCAGCTCCACGTTCACGTCCTGGCCCTGGTCCTGCTGGTGCGAGTCGCGCACAAAGTACACACCATTGGTTCCAAAACGGATGCAGTTGAAGCGATACTCGAAGAACTGGCTGACCAGCACCTTGAACACCACGGAGATGCAGACCTGCACATTGCCCTCTCCGTAGGCCCTAATATCGTAGAGCCGTAAACAGCTGAACAGCGGCAGCGGCAGCAGCAGCGGGATGCAGTAGTCCGGCGGATTGCGGGCTGAGAAGCCAAAGTTGGCCACAGACCGCTGGTTTACTTCGATGCTCAGACGGAGACCCAGCTCTTCCCGACTGTACTCGATCGCCGTGCACACGCGCTGGTTGAAGGACTCCCCGAACCCAAAGACCAGGCCCAGGCAGCACCGACATGTGAACTCCGCGCAGGAGCAGGGCTGCCAGAGCTGTGGTAGCTCCACAATGTTTCCGCTGACCTGCCCCGCCTGACGCTTGCTGCTGCCCCGCAGAAAGGACATGTATCGAAGCGGCTCCAGCTGCTGACCATTGAAGGGGTTGTAGAGCAAGAAGCGTTGCCGGTGCTCCACTGGGACCAGTGACTCCTTTGGTACCGGCAAGGGACTCGGCATCGACATCGCCATCGGATTGAAGAACTGAGCCTCAGTCCCGTAAACGGCCAGAGCTATCATGGCTGCCAGCAGGTAAACCATTCCAAGGAAACCTCGCAGGTGTAAATTCATGTCGTCCGACTGTTCTAGGCTGTGCTCCACTTAACGGCGAGTTGGAGGTTGGTCTGCTGTCCAGCGAGAGTGTTTTTCTGATGGGTTTTTTCTGGGCGCGTGCTCCTCGGCGCAATTGTCCAAACAGAATGACTTTTTTGTTTGCCTCCAGTAGCACTATTCCAGTGTTCTGGCCTGTCTGTTTTCACCTGGCCGTTAAATGGCTCGGAAAATATTTATTGAATTGCATTAGCTGACTTCGGTACGGCACAGCGACATGACCCCAACACGAAAATATCAGTAAAATGTGTCAATGCCAGATCACGACGATCGATAGTGTTGTCTCGCAGGTCCATTAATGAGCTCTGAGCACTTTTCCCCGATCCAAAGATAAGGCAGTGCACAATTTGCATTTTAACGATCTTAAGGCGTTACGTGGAGCGCACAAGATTGTAACAGAAAATTGCACACTTGACACTCTAAAGTGTGTCAAAATTACAGCACAGCTCAATTTGCGCAAACCTGCGGCAACATCAGCAGCCAACCGTCAACCATCAGCCATCTGCCTTAAGCTGCAGTGACAGCCAGAGGCCAAAGACACAGCAGCAGCAGTTATCATTGGGCCAAACGTAACGTAACGAACTCGGTTCAAACAAAGAAAGACAATTTGTTCGCTTTATTGCAGGCGTTCGGCAGGCGGGGGGCTAGCAAACGCCCTGAAAGAGTTTACAAGTCATATTCCGCCTTTCCTCATGCCGCCATCCATCCATAGTGTTGGTGCAGGCCCTTGGCAAACGGCAATCAAAGAGGGCAATGGAAGGTAAAGTTGGTGTTGGTTTTCCCAATGATTTGTGGATTTATGTTTTAAGATTTCATATAGGAAACTTCGAATTGTATTGTAGGTGGGGCTGGTGTGGCGGCACACATATGTTCGAAGAGTGACCTCGCCTCGGGTGAAAGAAACATGTGTTTGGAAAAATGTGAAATATACAGGTACTAGTACTAGTATGTACTGCGACAATATTTTCTAACCAACGCAATAATGCGGGCAAATAAAGATTCTATCATGGTCGGAACATGCGGCAACGACTCTTCAGAAACTCTTCTGTTGCCTTGAAAGTTCATTTTCATTGACCCTCGGATTTGATATTTTTAATGATTTTGTTTCAATTTTCAAAAATGATTTAAATAATTCTTCTTGTCAACTTACGGTTTGTATAGGCAGACACTTGATTTTCGATCCACTAGAAACTATATATGTACATATTTATGTATGTATGTACATACCTTTGTTCCTTCTGCTTTGTAAATTTAATTATGTGCTGCATAAACCGTTTAGGTAGAACCGCAAATAATTTTATTCTCGGATTATAGCCCCCTCTACCATATTATTTCTACTAATAATTCCTTTCCACTTCTTAAATTACTAATTCTAACATACCTTTCACGTAATTATTATTATTTTTTTTATTTTAATGACATATATAATATTATGAAATATGATAGTACAAATTTGCTCCGGCAATGCTTATGGTTGATAGTTTTTAAGAATTTAAGAATGAAAATATTTCATCAATGTAGGGTATATCACTTTTTTGAAGAGGTGCAATCGTTTCCAAGCACTCATTTAAATTGATAAATAACATATCCTGCCATTGTTGGCTTGTTTCTGTTTTAAATCTACCTCAACGAAAGTTTACAGTTTATGGTCTTCTTACAGAGTCCAAGTATGCTCTCGGGACCGCGATATGTACAAACATATTTATAAATTAAAAACATGTAATCTGAGAAAAATGCGTTATTACTGTATCAAGGCATATTGATTGAAATAGGGTAATCATATGTCCATACAACTGACATCTGAGTAATATGACGTAACATTCCTATCACACTTACGTTTTACACAAATATGTAGTTTAAACGTAGCAAATGTGTAGTTACAATGTAGTTACCATGTATATATATGTGAATTTTTATTTACCTTTTTGATTATAAACAATCCAATAAAAAGAAGGTCTTAAAATTATCCAAATATATAAATACAAATAAATAATGTATTCATTAATGGGATAAAATTATATGTGAAGCAGAGAGATTTCTAGCCAGCTAGTAATACAAAATCGAATATCAAATACGAGGAATATGATTTTCGATCATGGACGGACAGATAACGATTAACCCATAGTCGTCTAGTGGGTATTAAAATACACTGCACGAAAATGCTAAAACTGAAAGAATTTTAACGCATTCAGGTGAACGATATCGCAGAAATTTTGTTTATATGGAATGGGAAAGGTTGGATCTAAAAGAAGAACTTACAAAAAATATTATTTGACGCGGTTTAGCTCAATATGTTCACCTGTTTGAATGGATTTTTAAAGGTGGTTTAAGTGGGTTAAGGTGAACAGGCTTGGAAACGAATTTGTATCGGAATCTGCAGACTCGACTCCACCTGCGGAACTCGCAGCCGCGCAGCCCTGGTCATTCTTTGATTTTTTTTTGTGGTCCAAAAATGTTTAAATTCTGTTAGTAGACACAACAAATTCAAAATAAATTGTTCGCGTTAGACAGATTCACGCAGCCCGCACCATCATTAGCCAACTGCACAATGGGCGAGTTCTTCAAGTCGCTGAACTTCAGCTACTTCAACACCAGCGACGGCAACACAGCTGCCAACGGGGCTGCAGGAGGAGCTGCAGCAGTTACAAACAGTGGCAGAGTGGACAACGAATACGTCGGCCAGCTCGTCGAGGTTGGGGGCCACAAGCTGCGCACCAAGTGCGTCATAGCCGAAGGTAAGAGGAGTGTGAGGAGTCACCCTGGCAGATCACATGCAACAAGGAGAGCCCAAAAAAAATCAATAGGAAGTGGCGCCAACTCTTCCAGTGGGGGCTTGAAGGCGACAGATCAATGCAGTGCAACGCGAGGGACGGGCTCTTTGTTTACGCTTTCTGATTTTGTCTTTTTCTCGAAAAACTCGCTTTGTCGGTCCGTAACTGCGGTGGCAGCCATAACATCCGTGTATTTTTCAGGGCGCTGCGCTGGCACCAAGTGTCGCGACGCAGCTTTTTCACATTTACTCGTACCATTCGCATGCCTTCAACGTTCCCTGACCTATGAATCACTCAAGCACAGACATATGCGATCACAAGCCAAAGTTGTCTGCGCGGCTCGTTTCTTATATAAGAGCATTTTTCACCAGCATTCGGGAAGAAGATTTAGTAGATATAAGACTTGGAAGAGGAACTATGGGATGTAGTGAGTTGGCTAAGTCCCTCCCCTTTTTGCTAGACACGCGACACGGGGTCAGTGTCCATCGCAGAGCGTGTTCACTGTAAATAATATTAAAATGCCTTCTTATCAGAGCTGTGTTATCAACTTCCTCACCCGCACGACTCTCTTTCCCCCTTTTTTAGGCGGCTATGCGTTCGTGTATGTCGCGCAAGATGTGCAAACTGGCACCGAATACGCCCTCAAGCGCTTGATTGGGGCCGACCAGCAGGCCTGCAATGCCATCGCCAACGAGATTGACGTACACAAGCAGCTATCGGGCAATGGGAACATTGTAGGCTTCGTCGGATCCAGCTACTTAGCCCCGTCGCCGCAGCAGCCCCAGCAGGGCGTTCAGTATCTGCTGCTGACGGAACTCTGCAAGGGTAAGGGATGCGATTGATATATTCGGATTGCTGTCTTACATTTCCCGTCGGATTTGCTTGCAGGTGGTTCTCTGGTGGACTGTTTCAAGGTGGACAATGGCGCTATTGACCCGCCAGTCGTGTTGCGAATTTTCTACCAAATGGCACGGGCCGTTGCATACATGCACGCACAGGAGCCGCCCATTGCCCACCGGGACATAAAGGTAAGCAGTCCATCCGCACTGCTATCCCCACCCCTTCATTCTTTTGGCTTGCAGATCGAAAACTTCCTGATCGGCAACGACAAGCAGATCAAGCTGTGCGACTTTGGATCTGCGACCCGAGAAATACTCTCGCCGACATTTGAATGGAGTGCTCACCAGCGCAACATGCTGGAGGACCAGCTGAACACTGTGACGACGCCAATGTACCGCGCACCAGAAATGCTGGACACCTGGTCGAACAATCCTATTGGCACCAAGGTGGATGTCTGGGCCCTGGGATGCATTCTCTACTTCCTGTGTTATCGAAGACACCCGTACGAAGATGGGGGAAAACTGCGCATCATTAATGCCAACTACATACTGCCGCCAGAGCCACGGTATCAGTGCTTCCGTGATATCATCAAAGGCTGCTTCAAAGTCAATCCCGTTGAGCGTCTGGACATCTCCATGATACTCGAGCGACTGGCGGCCATAGCGGAGACAAACAACTGGTCCCTGAAAGGGCCCCTAGACCTGCGGGGAATCCCGATCACGTCGTCGCCGACCGAGAGTCCGGCACGAAATACACCTACACAATCAGAATTTTATACCGATACACCGCCTGTCGCAGCACCACAAACTGCGCCCGCCGCAGTCGCGCCTGCTTCCATCAATGGACAAGGAAGTTTGCTGTCATCGCTGCGCGGGGGAGCTGGAACGCTGTTCAAGAACCTCAAAGACACCTCCACTAAGGTCATGCAGACAATGCAGCAGTCGATAGCTCGTAACGATCTCGATATCAGCCACATTACCTCGAGGATTCTGGTCATGCCGTGCCCGTCGGATGGCTTCGAGTCGGCCTACAAGACCAACAACATCGAAGACGTCCGGCTATCCCTTGAGAGTCGCTTCGCTCCTCAAAAGATTAGTATTTACAACTTTGGACAGCGCACTGTGCCACGACTCCCACCACCTGTGCGAACGGTGGAGGCAGGTTCCGTTTATTGTTGCCCCCAGGCACATGCTCCTAATTTGCAGGTGCGTAGATTTTATATCACTGCTTCATTTGCGACGAGTTCCTTACATGCGTCATTCCTTCAGGGTCTGTTTACTGTGTCTGCGGATATATACAACTTCCTCAACGCAGATCCAAAGTCTATAGTGGTCGTGCAAACTGGCGACTCGGGAGGATGCACAGCTGCCACCGTGATCTGTGCGCTGCTCATGTATGCTGACCTTCTTCACGAGCCAGAGGACGCGGTGCAGGTGTTTGCGGTCAAGCGACACACCATCAATCTGCGGCCATCTGAGTTTCGTTTTCTGTATTACTTTGGCGACATCCTGCGACCGACGCCGCTGCTGCCTCACTACAAGAACACCAATCTGGTGGCGCTCACCTGCCAGCCTGTTCCACGAATGACCAAGGCACGGGACGGCTGTCGAATCTACATGGAGGTTTACTGCAACGACAAGATGATGCTCAGCACGCTGCAGGACTATGACAAGATGCGGTAAGGCAGCGAGAGAGCCAGTAACTTTGCAATTGACGAAGGTAACATTTTGTATCATCTGTAGTCTACACCTAGCTGGCCCCGGAAAAATTGTGCTGCCGATTAATCTGACCGTATGCGGCGATGTCACAATAGTATTATACCACGCTCGGAATGCACTCAAAGGGATGGTGCGGCCCCAGGGTCTAAAGATCTGTCAGTTTCAGATCCACACGGGCTTTATACCCGAGCCGGAGACGTTGATTACGTTCAGGAGTCACGACCTTGACGACTTGCCAGATCCAGAGCAGGTAACTTCAAACTTTTGCGTCTCGCTATCGCTGGCTGTGACAGAGTCGGAGAGCCCGCCCAGCCACAAGCCCCCATGGATACCAGCCAAGCCAAAACGATCAGCGCACACCTTGTTCAGTTCAGACCTGGAATATGCCGAGATGCTGGACAATTTCGGTAAGCTTGATCGATTTGTCTGGACTGACCGTCCTGGGCTGGTATCTAATACACGGTTTCATTTTAGTGACGAAGCCAACCACGCGTCCGTCACCGCCACAGGCGAGGACACCAGAGCGATCCAGCTCTCCGCTTGTATTGCCCGATGTCACCGAAATATCTCATGATACTCCCGCTGCTGTGCCAGAACCCACGCCGCCAATCGATTTGCTTAATCTCAACCAGCAGCCGAGTGACGCGCCAGCAGCAGATCCCTTAACAAGCGCAATGCCCAGCAGTGATGCCAGCTTTGACTTGCTGGGCGCCTTCGGCGATGATGACTCTACCGGCATTGGGTCGGCGTCAGTACCAGACATCCTTCCTCCACCGCCGCAGGCGCAACTGCCAAAAATTAACGCTGACCTGTTCGACATCTTTGGCGCAGCAGACCAGAACAGTACTCCTAGCCTAAAGCCCTCGACTAGTGCAGGACTTCCACCATTTGTGGGATCTGTTCCATCGTTTGCAAACCAGCCAGCTCCTGCCAGAAAGAATCCGTCGCCCACACAGTCCCAAAAGCCTTCAGACCCCTTTGCGGACATTGCTAACCTTGCTTCTGGTCTCAACATAAACTTCAATCGGAATACATTAAGTGGAAAGTCCCCGGTTGGCAGCAGTCCCCAGCCGACGCAGTACTCAAGCCCTACGCACAAGCCCCCGGCCCATTCCCAGCAGCAGTCCCAGCCCCAGACGCAGCCCCAACCCACATTTGTGAAGACGCCGCCACAGCCACAGCCCACATTTGTAAAGACTCCTCCCCCACAGCAGACCACCCCTGCTCAGGGGCGTGCGGACTATAGTCGCGCACACTTCGATTCACCAAAAGGACCGCAGCAGGCGACAGGTGGCGGGACTAAAGGCTCCGATATCTTTGCAGACATCCTGGGTCAGCAGGGATACTCGTTTGGCAGCAAAATGAGTCACGGTCCACGGTCCATCAACGAAATGCGCAAAGAAGAGCTCGTCAAGGACATGGACCCCAAGAAAGTTCGCATAATGGAATGGGTAAGGACATTTGCAATGCATCCCAATGGTCATGGTCACTATGTGAATCCTGCTTACAGACTGATGGTAAAAAGAACAACATTCGAGCTCTTCTCAGCTCTATGCATTCGGTGCTGTGGGAGAACGCCAAATGGCAGCGTTGTGAAATGTCTACCATGGTAACACCTGCCGAAGTAAAGAAGGCCTATCGTCGTGCCTGTTTGGCCGTGCATCCCGACAAGGTGAGTGCTGAAATTTGCCAAAATGTATTACGTGCTCTTAAACATGCCAATCTTTCAGCATAATGGCACAGAGAACGAGGAGATAGCCAAGCTCATTTTTATGGAACTGAACAATGCGTGGACAGATTTCGAAAACGATGCCACGCAGCAGAATATGTTCAATGCGTAAAACGCGTCCTATATCTATATATATGCCTATCTTATTAAGTTATACTTATCCTATCAATAGCTGAAACTAGTGTAAAGCCATTTAAGAGTGTAAGCCTAAGTATGTAAAGTTAGATCGAGTATTTGCCTATGACGTAGGCATTTTAGCTAGCCCAAACGAGCTCCCTATGAAATGTTTAACTATTTATGGACAATTTACTTAACTTGTATACCAATCACGCCAAGCCTAAACATTCCCCAAACACCCCAAGCTCCATGCTGATGCTGGGTAAATCAAATCAAACCAAGTCCTAACATATTTAATTATTATTTTCATTTTCTCCCGCCCTAACTTGTACGGAATGTACATAAACGTATGTATAGTCTCCTGAAAATATTCTCGCTTCAAAAATCAAACTCTTCACTTAGATGAAATTATTGACGGTCCGTGTAGCCCCTTTAGCCAAAATGTGATTATAATACATGCGACTATATACTAAATTCGATTGCTTTCTGCGATGTTAAGAAGTAACATAGTATATACATGTATATATAAAACTGTTCTGAAAAGTACAAGCTGTATTTGAAAAAGTTAGTTTTGACATGGAGTTATGGCAATCCTCCAGGTGTACATAAATGAGTATATATATAGATTATATTTTATTTAGAAGCGAATTTTCGTTTCTGCATTTACGATTTGTCCGCAAGATAATAAATTCTCTATATTCGTTTCCTTGCGAAATGCAACTGTTACATTTCGATTTCCCTAATTTGACTCGGGTTTTTTAACCCGTTTACCGGCCACAAAGACCTCTAATATGTTACGATCGTTGCCAGTGTAAATGAATTTCTCGACGAGCTCATTGACATTGAGCGGGCGCACTGGTTTCTCCACGACGCTGACATCCACCAGCAGGGCATCGAATTCCTTTCCCAGGACAAAGTTGCCCGTCAGATGGTCTAGAGAGAGGGCCTTGGCGCCACCAAGTGTGGCCAGGTAGAGTGCCTGCTTGTACTTGAGCTGAACATACTTCGGGTCGGGATTTTTGGCTTCACCCGTGCCGCGAATGTTCTGCTTTTTGAAAAAGTCCAAGTGCTTGGACACATCCAAGGCGCGAAGCAAGGCATCCTGGATGGAAACAGAGTTCCCACCCGACACGTCTGTTCCCAGTCCGACAGTTAATCCGGCGCTTATTAGGCGCTGGACGTCGCATATTCCGGAGTTTAACATCGTATTAGACGCGGGGCAATGTGCAATAGATGTCCCACGTAATTTCAGGAGTGAAATTTCCTCGTCCTCCAGGTGTACACCGTGCGCCATCACTGTCTGTGGAAGATGAAGATGAAATAAGAGTAATCCAAGCTACAGCCTCGCCGACAACACACCTTTTTGGTTAGAAGGTTGGCCTCGTCGTAGGCCCCAGCATAACTGGTTTTGAAAATTCCTTTCACCACCTCCACCTCTGCCAGGTTTTCACTAATATGACTCTGAACATGGACGTCCAGACGCTTTGCTATGTCGCCCAGATCCTTTAAGAGCTCCTTGCTGCAGCTGAGTGCAAACCGCGGCGTTATCGTGGGTAGCACAAGGGGGCTTTGTAGGCGCTGCAACTCCGCAACGAATGTTTCCGTCGCCCTTGCCGACTCTTCCGTCGTTTCCCTATAAATAACGTGTTTGAGTTGGCCAAATCGATACCTGTGTCGGCTGCACAATGTACTCACACATAGTAGTCGGGGCTGTTGCAATTGGAGCATACTTTACCGATTAGTGCACGCTGGCCTTGGCGAACAGCTTCCCGTGCCAATATCAGTGTGGATTCAAGGTTGTTGGTGGCGAAATAGGAGGCCAGGGTGGTTCCACAGCGTATCGTCGCTTCCTATAGGGGGTATCGTATCACATTATCAGCACTGGAAGCACTACAATCAAGCGTTTGTCGGATGAATGCACAATCAGCGATCAGCGGGAGCCCGCGATCGTCAGTATACGAGTATGAGAGTGTGCGACCGAATTGATAAGCAACGAAAACTATGGTTGCGGCAATATTAATTGATGCTTACGACAACGCTTTTGTAGACTTTAAGGGCGTAGTTCTGGTCGGAAAACTTCGCCTCCAGAGGGAACGTGTACGTGTTGAGCCAGTCCAGCAGCGGCATATCCAGTCCCAGGCCATACTGCGCGTATTGCGGAGCGTGTATGTGGCAGTCTACAAATCCTGGAATTAAAAACTGGTTCTCCGACAGACGCTTCACGGCCTGCTCCGGGAAGTTCAGCTTGCTGCTGGTCACCCAAGAGTCGTAGTCGTTGCCCACACCGATAATCTACGGGAAAACGAAACACATCTTAGCTCGAACTCTTTATATCGTATTTCTGATATGACCTTACCTTTCCATTCTCGTCCACGGCCAAGAAGCCATTTTCAAACGACTCAAACTCATTAAAAGATTTAGTATGAACAATCGTTCCACGGTAAATAGTTGTCATGACGACAGTTTATTATCAACGTGTTCAAGAAAGCGCGAGGAAAAGCTGAGCAGCAAGTATTTAAATTGGACTACAGTGCACACGTGCCGGGGCGAACGACAAGATCTCTAGAATGTGCTACAAATTAATCTTGACTTCGTACATACATACATACATACATATATCTTAATATGGTTCTTTGTTGAAGAGCTTACTAACGAGGGTATTTATTAAATCTTTATTCCATGCATTATTTTATGCTTTACCATCGAATAAATTTTCCTGGTTTGCTTTATATGCGTATACTTTTGCACTTGTTATTTTATAGCTAAATATAAATATACCTTGCGCTTCACAACTTCATACCAGGGCTGTTGATATTTTTAAAATTTAAATTAAAAATATACCTAAATATATTATATAATATATAAAATTAAGTAATACAATATGTAGTTACGCCCGGATCCCAAAAAGAAAAGAAAGTGATTACAAATATAATAGTGTAACGAATAAGCAAACCCAGAAAGCCAAATGTCTGTCTTGGCTCAGATTCGTTGATATTCGTTCCGAGATTCTCGGAAAATAAAGTCTGAAGAGCAGAAAACAGTTCTGTCTTCATTTCTCAATCTCCAATACGAACTGTAAAAACGTAACAATAGGATGACATCGATCAATTTATTAGAAGCTTTAGGAGAAATATCTTCCAGAAGAGCTTCAAGATGGATTGGGGAGCTATCAAGGAAATAATGAAATGTAATCAGCATGAATTTCGAGGCAGGTTTCCACACGCACACAAACTATGATATGCGTCTGCATACAAAGGCACACAAACAGGGACCGTTACGAAATTCGAAAAATGTTAAATGCAGTATGATTTTGTTGATTTTTGTTTTCCCTTAGTCGATATAATGATTCTCAATATATTTAAGAATATTTGCAACTAAAAAAAACCAAACCAACCAAATTGGATTTTCAGTTCAAACAAAATACATATACATGTATATCTATGTAGGGGAGTGTAAGGTATAGTGGCGGACACTTTGATTTTTGCATCTCCCTCTCTCAAATATAAATATTTTTTAAAATTTCAAAAGCAGGCAGTTGCTGACATCTATTGAGCATATTTCTGTCAGAAGCGGTTGCTTAAATTTAAATGGAATGCAATATTGCAGCTCTTCGCGCAAACCATTAATTTTTTGAATTTTTGAAAATTGTAAGGTATGGTGGCGGATGAACTAAAACATTATGTTGATCTGAAAATCATTTATTTAAACTATTGAAAATAATGAAAAATAACAGAACAAGAAAAAACTTATATTGAAATTCTCGATCAGCATCTTCTTCTTTTTCGAGCTTCACTCTTTTGCCTGTGAATTGCTCCGATGTTGTTCTTCTTTTAGACGGTTTTTTTCCTGTCTTGTCTAAAGACAAAAACCCTGTGCCCAAAATGCAAATCTCCGCCACTGAGTGTTAACCTATACACGTCTGTACACAAAAAGGCAAAGACAATTGAAACTCGTGCTAAAAAATGACATCATACCGTACAAGCTATTGGTGGAAATATAACGTTGTCACTGTCATACATCGCAAAAAAAAAAAATTTTAAATATCAAAAACTGTTGGCAAAGTTTCAAAAAATCTTCACTCTGTCACTGTCAAAACACATATCCAAAAAAAATGTATGTATTTTTTTTTACTACTTTTTTATTAAAAATCACTTAGAGTTCAAAGCACACGTCCCCTCATTAATACTACTGCATATAAAATGTCAACACGATAAAAGACATCGACCACAGTGATCAAAAGTTTTACATGCCGTTACATGCCAGATATGACAAGTCCGCCACCATACCTTACACACCACGATACCTTACACTCCCCTACATTTCTGAATAAGTTTATACTTCTAATTTGCCGGCCTCTTGTAGTGAAATGAAAAAGGCAATGACTTAAATTTTTCCAAATTTATGACTTGTTTATATACAAAGGTTAGGTTAGGTTACCCCGGACGGCATTCAACGGTGCCTCTCATAGGCCAGAATGGCTCTTAGTTATCCGGATTTCGTATGGATCTTTGAGAGGGTTTTTCTGAGGTTTTGAAGTCGCCCAGAATCGAGGTGTTTTTGGCAAAGGCAAGCAGTTTCCCTGGGTTCCCAGTGATTCCAGCATCGGTGCGCCCAGGCATCTTCCCCTTTCCCTTGAGAGAGCCGGACAGCGGCAGATGAGATGTTCCAGGGTTTTTTTATTTTTAATTTTATTTTATTTTGAACTTTTTAAAAAAATATAAATTTATATTTTGATAAATTCATGTTTTGTATAAGTAAATCGGATCAATACATCAAGCTCTGCGCTTGAAGTTCGGATGAATGGAATGAGAGTTAGTAGGTGCGCTTGGAGTAAGTGCGTTCAAGACGCTCCAATTCGAGAAACATCCAGAGACGACCCAGCTGAAGATCGTACAATTTCAATTAACAAAGGTCTAATCTAACAATTCTTTATGGCTGTATGACTACGTAGTTTTCCTGAGAATAGGTGATTTTGGATGAATAAAAGATATGCCATCTTAATCCAAAAATTGGAATAAGATAATGTGAGGTTTCCCTTGACTTTATTTTAAAGGTATTCCAGTTTTTATACAATATTGCAGTCGTCATTAATGAATATTATTTCTTCAGGGCACCCATGCGAGTGGCATCCTGACTGGGATAGGGCATTTGACCAGGTGGCGGAGGAATCGAGATTGAGTCAAGATTCACACCAGAGGTAGATGTGGCCGTTGCGCTTGTGCCGCTGTTTGTGTTGCTGTAGGGCGCCGCATAGGTTGGTTGTCCGTACATCTGGTATGCGGAGGCCGGCACCAAGTTTGAGGGTAACTGGTGGAGCTTCATGCCAGCGGGCATGACATTTATCTGCTCTTGTCGCAGATTAAAATAGTCATTTGGTTTGGCGCTGGGCGGTGGAATGCCTGCCACCTCAAATCGTCTGTCCGTCTTGGCCGCAGTTCCTTGCTTGGCCTGGGAGTGGGCCCACTTAATGCTCACCTTGCGGCCATGGATCACCAGCTTATTGAAGGAGCGCTCGGCTGCCAGCTCGGCGGCACCTCGTTTGGTATACTGCACGAAGGCGCATTGCTGTCGCGGCACCAGTGCAATCGACCGAATCTCGCCATATTGGTAAAATTGGTCGCGCAGTTCCGGTTCCGTGATTTCCTCAGGGAGATTGCCGACATACAGGGTAGTTATGTTGCGGTCTTCTGGAGGTTCGAGCGTTGGCAGCGAGGCTGCTCGCTTCATGATCTTTTCCGCCACTGGATCGTTGCGCCCATAGTAGCGATCTTTAATGTTTTGCTCGCAGAGTGGGTCATCGGGCTCGTTCGGCTTGTCGTGACGGTATGGACACTCCTCGCCACGCTTGCACTCACCCTTTACCCAGAACGAGCAAATGTGCGGTCTGTTCCGCTTATAGTAGGGTGCAGTCCGAGCCAATTTTGAAAGCATCTCATTGGCCGCCAGAGAGCGGCCCACGGCGCCAGCCGCCTCAGTGCCATCACCATCCTGAAGCTGGGCGTCGATGTTCTGTATGTAGTACTCCTTGTTAACGTCACTTTGGGGCATGGTGTCCGCCACCTTGAGTGCAGCGTCTCGCACTTGAATTGGCAGTCCGTACTCCAGGTCCAGCAGACATGTCTGGCAAACATTTTTTAGGCGTGCACACGTCTGGCAGATCTCCGTTTTTTTGAAGCGCATACGGGCTCCTGGACACCAGCGGAATATGGTAAACGGACGCGTGCAAATCTTGCATTCTTTGCCGAATCTCTCTTTTATCATGCGCACGTACGGATTGTCCCCCAGGCAGGTTTGGCACAGAATCGGGAATTCGGCGTCTTCCCAGTTCTGTCGATTGTAGGTGTTTGTAGTCTTGGACATAGACATGACGCTACGATTTATTTAATAATTTATTTTTTTTCTACAAATTTTACGATCAGTGTGACCTTGGATTTATTTATACAAAAATATACCGTCTCGTTTTCAAAATATATCGTAATAATACCGATGATAAAAAATAACTATCACTTTAAAATACCTATCGTATTGCAGCTGTGCCTCCGTGCCAACGTGAATATCAAAATTGATTTCGTTTGTTTACGTTTTTTATTCATATAAATATTTAATTTCATTAACAATATGGCAAATGTTAAGAGGTACAGGAGAACTTCAAAGTCATCCGATGACGGAGGGGAGGAGAACGATGACTATGTGCCATATGTGCCAGTCAAAGAGCGGAAAAAGCAGCACATGATGAAGCTCGGGCGCGTAGTCCAACTTGCATCCGAGACGGCACAGCCCAAATCGTCCAGCGATGAGAACGACGAAGAATCACAGGGCGCCCACGACGCCGAGACCTATGGACGGAAATACAACATCAGCTTGCTGGACCAGCATACGGAGCTGAAAAAGATAGCGGAGGCTAAAAAACTAAGCGCTGTCGAAAAACAGCTGCGCGAGGAGGCGAAGATCATGGAGAGCATTGCCCAGCAGAAGGCCCTGATGGGAGTGGCAGAACTGGCCAAGGGCATACAGTACGAGGATCCCATAAAGACCTCCTGGCGTCCGCCGCGCTACATAGAAGCTATGTCTGAGGAGGAGCGACAAGCAATCCAAAAGCACCTGAGGATCCTCGTCGAAGGCGAGAATCCAAGTCCCCCCATACGTAGTTTTCGCGAGATGAAGTTCCCGAAGGGCATACTCGATGGCCTCGCCGCCAAGAATATTAAGACTCCTACTCCGATTCAAGTACAAGGCTTGCCCACCGTCCTCGCTGGACGGGATCTCATTGGAATTGCTTTTACTGGCTCCGGCAAGACACTAGTCTTTGTGCTGCCCATCCTCATGTTCGCGCTTGAGCAGGAGTATAGTCTGCCCTTTGAACGCAATGAAGGGCCATACGGACTGATCATTTGCCCGTCGCGGGAGTTGGCCAAACAGACGCACGAAATTATTCAGCACTACAGTAAACACCTCCAGGCGTGTGGCATGCCTGAGGTGCGTTCCTGTCTGGCCATGGGAGGACTGCCGGTTAGCGAGGCTCTGGATGTGATCTCCCGAGGCGTGCACATTGTGGTGGCGACGCCCGGGCGACTTATGGATATGCTGGATAAAAAGATCCTCACGCTGGACATGTGCCGATACCTGTGTATGGACGAGGCAGACCGAATGATTGACATGGGCTTCGAGGAGGATGTCCGCACAATTTTCTCGTTCTTTAAGGGCCAGCGCCAGACCCTCTTGTTCTCGGCAACCATGCCAAAAAAGATTCAGAACTTTGCGCGGTCTGCGCTTGTGAAGCCGGTTACTATAAATGTTGGGCGAGCGGGAGCCGCTTCTATGAACGTCACCCAACAGGTGGAATATGTGAAGCAGGAGGCAAAAGTTGTCTACTTGCTCGACTGCCTACAAAAGACTGCGCCGCCGGTGCTAATATTTGCCGAGAAGAAGCAGGATGTGGACTGCATACACGAGTATTTGCTGCTGAAGGGAGTCGAGGCGGTGGCCATACACGGCGGAAAGGACCAGGAAGAGCGCTCTCGAGCTGTCGACGCCTACCGCGTGGGAAAGAAGGACGTTCTTGTGGCCACAGACGTCGCCTCCAAGGGTCTGGATTTTCCCAACGTGCAACATGTCATCAACTACGACATGCCAGACGATATTGAAAACTACGTTCATCGCATTGGCCGAACTGGTCGGTCGAACACCAAGGGACTGGCTACCACTCTTATCAACAAAATTACCGAGCAGTCTGTACTTCTGGATCTGAAACACCTTCTTCTTGAGGGCAAGCAGGTAGTGCCCGAATTTCTCGACGAATTGGCGCCAGAAGCAGAGCACCAGCACCTGGATCTGGGCGATTCACATGGTTGCAGCTACTGCGGTGGTCTTGGCCATCGCATCACCGAGTGCCCCAAGCTGGAAGCCGTCCAGAATAAGCAGGCCTCGAACATCGGCCGAAGGGACTACCTATCGAACACTGCCGCCGATTACTAGACATTATTCTTAGACTACTTTGACGAGTGGATTGAAATAAAGCTGGGAATTCCTATGCTTGCATTTAGGTGAAGCATTGCCGGACTTTCAACCTGATTTCCAAGAATTGTAAAATTTTATTTTCGATCTGTTTACAGCTTGTGTGTGGGTAAATTTCACTTGTTGTCACACGCTGCTCACCTTATCAACGATCTATGACGGTACCGCAGTGACAGCAAGCGAGCGCCTGAGCCACACTGCGCGAGTGCGAATCGGCTTTCAGTGCGACCCGGTCCAGACTTTATAAAAGCGAAGACGAGCTTTGCCTTTCGTTCAGTGTCTCGATCGGCCGTTTGTCGCTCGCACCTCGCTCCAAGTTCCCGTGACAGTTCGCAGTCGCGCATTAAGTCTTGGTTTGGGCAGTTCATATTGACCTAAGAGTAAGTGTTTACTTGTTTGCTTTGAGTTGGTGAGAGTTCGATGGTCACTTTTCGATAGCCTCAAATGATAACTATGAACATACGTGCTCGCAGTGCACGGGTTTTAATAATCCTCTAAGAATGTAATACAAATCCCAAATACAAATCCCAAGCTACTCTGGACAGGGCTGCTGCTTAATTGAGTTCAATTGATGGCTGATTATATAAATGCAGTTTGTAGAATCAAACAATTGCTGCTTTAGAAAATGTGTTGACCTCATCTAATTAAATTGGATGCTGATTTCGCTTATCAATTGCTTTGTTTTGAAAAATATAAAATGATCTCGGGATCTGACCTTTCGATGGTACATACTAGTATATACATATGTAATTATAGTACATAATACCTACGAGTATGTTAAAATACTGAACAAATGTACGCAACGGAAACGGTAATCAACATTCGAGAATTAAACGTACTTCAAAATGCGTATTTATTTGAGGTTCGCAGCGCCTCTTATGCTTTGTTGTCATACAATATTGTTGAAAGATTAGCATCCCATGAAGAGGGCCGTTATTAATGATAGTCCTAATGGGACATACCTTTTGTATTTATGTTGCCACCAACTCAACTCTTTATTAATTGTGATTGATGGGCTGGTTTGTTCACGAGGGGCTTTTTGACGACTATTTACGGATACCTGTGTACATTCTATATGTATTTAGGCGTGCATGATTGATACCCGAACCACGTTCACTATAATTCATATTCACTCTCTGAGGACAGACGTCAAACGAAAAACATGCGAACTTAAAAACGGCGCAGAAAGTGCCCCAAAGGCAGATACTTCCAATTAAATATATAGACATTTTTCCCCTTTTTTATGATTGTGACCCACTTGTAGAGAAAGGGCTCGTTGGGCTTGGTGTTTGGTATCAACGATGATATCATGCTACTTGCTCCAGACGTGTCATGTCGTCATGGCGCAAAACTAATTACTCGAAAGCAATTTGCAAAACATGCGTGCAGGTTTTTAATTCACAGCTTCGGCGGATGGCCTTAAGATCCGATCAGACATCACATATGTACATAAATATATATGTACATACATATGTACATATTAAATGTAAATAGTGGCGTAAAAAAGTCAATCTACTCGTATAACAACCATTTGGCATCTCCAGCATAGAGTGCCAAACATTATTAAGATTTAACAAAAATCATTCAAAAAGAACTCTTAAGTGGAACTTCTGCGTTGGTAATAGACTAATCTAATCCCCGATACTGTATAAATGTGTGAACTAATGCGTGTACGAAAATGATATCATAGTACAAGTTGGCAGCTATTAGGAATGGCATTCCTCCCTGACAAGATGCTTTGCCTAATGATAATGACATTATTTGAATAGCGAAAATATGTGTTTGATTTAGTTAGAGTGAACAAACGTGTTTTGGTGGAGTTATCCGATTAATTAGCACCTAACTATTCTCCAAATACAGCTACATTTCTGTTTATCTCGGCGATCTCTTAAACAATCTTAACAGCTGATGCTAACTTGTTGCTTCTCTTACAATTACAGTTCACACGCTCTTGCCTGGGATCAGCAAAAGCGCGGACCGGACAAGAATCTCTGTTTGAGGTGGTTCAAACAAACGCGTCGAGAAAAACAAAGCAAATATACATCCAGATATACTAGATACATACATACATATACACTCATAACAAAAACGAATACGCGATATACGTTGTATACGCGCAACTTGTTATATTTATCGCAACAATAAACAAAGCGGCGCTGCTGTCGCTTCGGCACGAGACAGAGGCGATACGCGAAATGGCAGCTTCGGGCGCCGCCAGCATGGCAGTCATCTCCAGGTAATGCAGGCGAACAGTTCTCTTGGCTAATAAGCTCCAATAGAACTCCCGACAGCAAACTCATACATATAAGACAGTTTAATTAGTGCAAACAGTTGAAAAGGGGTTCTTACTCATACGAACCGCGTCAGAGCACTCATCTGGCTTAAACCGTAAGTAGAGTAAAATACTCTAAACAGAATTACCTACGCGTCTTACGAGCAAATTGCCTATACATGGCAATTACGAGTGAGTCTATCATATGGAACGCGTCTGATGAAAAACTTTCCCCGCCATGTGACATTTATGGCCATTTATGGACATGACTCACCCGAAGGCTGTCGGATGAATGTTTTATTGTCCTTGGGAGGGGTTCAAGTGTATTCCACAATCCGACCGGACGAATTCACATTGCTTTGATTTTTTACAAACTGATTGGGAATCAGATAACAATAATCTGCTTGCATTGCAGCCTGTTGGTGTTCTTCGCACTCTCCGCCACTCTTTGCTCAGCGGGTACGTTCAACGCCCGCCCCGCCTTCCCCGTGCAAGCCGGACAAGTCCAGTCCTCTGTTGAGAAACAGCCCGGAAGACACATCATGAATCCAGCCTTTGCTAACGCCGGCCGCACACCCGGCCTGGAGATCTGGCGCATTGAGGTAAGTCAATATTTCGAGTTTTTGATGGTGCCAGTGCCAGTGCTGGCGCCGGCTGCTTCGCGAAGCGTATAAATAGCTGGAGCTTGTTTCATCTTTTTGGGGGAAAGTTCGCATCGCAGCGCAGCACCCACGCACGACTGACTGCGTTGCTCGTGCAGCGGAGTGCGCAGGCAGGTGGGGCAGCCTGTGGCATCCACAACCCGGGGGGGAAACAGCTCTATCAGGCATGCATGATCCCCCCCTTCATACCGTCTTAGTTGTCGAACGTACGCAATGTGGGTGCCACATGTTTATAAGTGCTAGATATACATACATATGTATCTATCCGCACATGTGCACATATGTGCGTATGTACATATCTAGTTAATGTTCTGTTAATTAACTAAATTTATTAGGTCCGGCATGGGCAGCAGCACTTTTTGTTTATAATGGGAAACGGTCAAAACATTTATCCCAGAAACCAAATGTTGTGTATATGTAGAACACATCATGCATATTCACTCAATACGTTCGTACCTATTTATTCGATCATTATTTATTTGACTTTTTCCAGAATTTTGAGCCGGTGGTCTACCCAAAGAATAACTACGGAAAATTCTACACCGGAGACTCTTTCATTGTGCTGAATGTAAGTTTAATATGGTGGAAGGGAACTGGACTCTGTGCAGATCATAAGTGATTGTTCTGGGAAATAGATGCACATATTTATAATATATATATGAATCACAAATTTCCCCTGAATCATGCACAGAATTTCTTTTGAATCAGTGAACAATGCACATACATATAGGTACATATCTTGAATTTTATTTTAGACCATTGAGAGCAAGAAAGATAAGAAACTTTCCTGGGATGTGCACTTCTGGTTGGGCTCCGAAACGTCGACCGATGAGGCTGGTGCTGCTGCCATCCTCACCGTCCAGTTGGATGACCTCCTGAATGGTGGACCTGTACAGCATCGCGAGGTGCAGGATCACGAGTCGCAGCTGTTCTTGGGATACTTCAAAAATGGTTCGATAAGCTTCCAAAGCCTTTTCCCGCATTTAAATAATTAAACCACAATTTCAGGCGTTCGCTACGAGCAGGGCGGTGTCGGAACTGGCTTCAAGCACGTAGAGACCAACGCCCAGGGGCAGAAACGTCTGTTCCAGGTCAAGGGCAAGCGGAACGTGCGTGTGCGACAGGTGAATCTTTCCGTGTCCTCGATGAACCAGGGTGACTGTTTCATCTTGGATGCTGGTAGCGATATTTACGTGTACGTGGGATCGCAGGCTAAGCGCGTCGAAAAGCTAAAGGCCATCAGCGCTGCAAATCAGATCAGAGATCAGGACCACAATGGTCGTGCCCGTGTGCAAATAATCGATGACTTCAGCACCGATGCAGACAAGCAGCAGTTCTTTGATGTGCTCGGATCTGGATCGGCCGACCAGGTTCCCGAGGAATCTACCGCAGAGGAGGACAGCGTATTTGAGCGAGCGGACGCTGCTGCCGTGACCCTCTACAAGGTGAGCGATGCCAGCGGTAAATTGCAAGTGGATACCGTGTCGCAGAAACCTTTGACGCAGGCCATGCTGGACACACGTGACTGCTTCATTTTGGACACTGGCTCTGGCATTTTCGTGTGGGTCGGTCGAGGCGCCACTCCAAAGGAGAAAACCGACGCCATGGCCAAGGCCCAAGAGTTTCTCCGCAGCAAAAAGTATCCTGCCTGGACACAGATCCAGCGCATTGTCGAGGGCGCCGAGTCCGCACCATTCAAGCAGTACTTTTCCACCTGGCGCGATGCTGGCATGGCGCATACACGCCTAATTCGCTCCGCTCTCGATATCGGCTCAGACGAGTCGCTGGATGTAGACGAGATCGACGCTGTGGTGCACAAACTTAAGAGGAGTGGTGGACGGGCCATTGGTTTTATGCCGGACCACGGACAGAACAGCATTGAGAGCATAACGCAGTACGTCAGCAAGCCCGATTCGGATGAGGTTCTGGTCAACACTGTTCCCTTCGAGGAGAACCTTCCGCTTCTGGGCTTTGGCTCGTATCTTCTTACCTACAACTATGAGGCCAACAATGGCGATCAGGGCCCCATCGTTTACGTGTGGCAGGGAGCCAAGGCTAGTGCTGCTGTTAAGGAAAGGGCCTTCCAGGAAGGCCTTAGAATAGCTGCGGAGAAGAATGCTATGCTCGTGCTAACCTCACAAAGCCATGAGCCGCGGCACTTCTATAAGATCTTCAAGGGCAAGCTTCTGGCTTCGTACACCGCTTTGCCAGTGACGGCGCAGCTATTCCGCATTCGGGGCACCGTCGAGAGCGATATCCATGCCAGCGAAGTGCCCGCCGATAGCTCGTCATTGGCCTCGGGTGATGCTTTCGCTCTCGTGTCCGCGAAATCGCATAAGATCTTTATTTGGAATGGCCTGGGTGCGTCTAGCTTCGAAAAAAATGCGGCGAATGAACGCTTTGCCCACTACTGGAACGATGTTGAGGTGGAGGTGGTCGATGAGGGTGCAGAGCCCGAGGAATTCTGGGAGGAACTTAATGGTGAGGGTCAGTACGATCGCAGCCTGGACGACCATGGAGCCCCCCTGCTGGAGCCGCGTCTCTTCCACTGTCGTCTGACCCGCAATGGATTTGTTAAGATCGAGGAAGTTGCTAAGTACGAACAGGAGGACCTGGACACCGACGATGTCATGTTGCTGGATGCTGGCGATGAGATCTACATGTGGGTCGGCTCTGGAGCTACTGCCGAGGAGAACAGCAAGATTGTAGACATGGCAAAGGTGTGTTTTATGCGCACATGTTTCCCATTTTCCTTTTTAATCAATCATTTGTCTTCTGCAAACAGCGTTACATCCGAGTAGAGCCCACTGCACGCACCATCGATACGGTGACCATTGTGCGCGTCGCCCAGGGCCAGGAGCCCCGCGCCTTCAAGCGTATGTTCCCGAACTGGGAGGACAACTACTGGCAGGTTAGTGAGACAGGGGTTGAGGCCAACTAGTCTCCGCATAAATAGATATTCGTAACAATTTGTAATTGCTTTCATCGCTGTGGTGTGCTTTGTGTGCTTGCGCATTGCTTAACCTTAAAAACGTCACTAAACATACTAAAACATTTCGCCAATGCCGTCCGTGAGTAGATGCATGCATTAGTCGCATGCTTGCATTTGTTGAAGAAATTATATTTCCTATATAATAAATCGCATAATTTTCTCCCGACATTTACAGACATTGCCTTCCTACGAGGACGTCAAGCAGCAGGTTCTTGATGCCAACAATGAGGTCTAGAACACCCGACAGGAATCTCAGCAAAATTTACCAAATAACTTTTTGTTTTTACCTTTTGAAAACGTGTATCGTATGTAACTTTATAATAAATTGATAAAATGTATAAGACCTTGGGGGTGTATTCTGGGGTTCTAACTCCAAAATTACCAGGACTGGATATATTTAAACCGATATGTTCCAGTTATTAAGCTACGAAACAAAGAATACTTTATTGATGGTTATTGGTTTGAGTCATTCCACGTTGTGTCCTCGATCCAATCCAAGAAGGACGATATCCGCGTGTACACCGACGGGTAACTGCTGCGACAGAACACACCATACGATGTTATACCAATGAGATGATAATGAATATTTTGGCGACGACGCCGACCCGGCAGATTTAGCTGCAGGGGACCACCTGAGTCCCCCTGGCAGGTGTCTCGGTTAAGGATATAGTCCTGTGCGCAAATCTGACTGCCCACTATGCCATTCGGAGTCTCGGAAATTGGTGGCAATCCCGTGTTGCACTCGGCATTGGGCACAACAGTCAAGTTCAAATTTGTCAGACGGTTCGTCATGGGCTTCGCAAAGCTTGTCGAGCCATATCCCATGGCAAACGCAATGGAAGTGGGCAGTTCGGAAAATACCCACAGACGTATGGGTCTCACGTACTCGGTCAACCTGCAAGATGTCGCAGATGTAGCGCTCAGTCGATACATATTTGTTGTCTGTATGACTACTCACTCCACCTCTCCCAAAAGTTTTAGCAGGGCGATGTCGTTGTAGTACAACGTCTTTGTGTAATTAGGATGTGTGAAAATGTCCTCTATCTGCATTAGCTGTGGCTTCACTGTACGCTCATCAGCGACTAGATTTAGGTCCCCGATGCGCACCCACTTCGGGGTTGTGCTAAACGAAGTACGTGAATATATGTAGAGCCAAAGAGTTGGTAAACGGAAACTACGCACTCATATATGGAAGTACAATGGGCGGCGGTCAGCACAAAGTTCTCGCTTATCAAGCTGCCACCACACTTGTACTGGATTTGCCCCGTGTCCGCCTCGAAGCCCACTGCCGCCTGCGAAAAAAGATTCGATGGCTCAGGTTTCAGGTTAAGCACCATCGTAAAGCAAGTTTATCAGCTTGAGCTCAGTCTTTACCATATGGGGGTATTCACCAGGCCTCGCCAGTATGCGGCCATCGAAATCGGCGTCGTTGGCGTCGTCTGCTACAGCGGTATCGTTGGGAAAGATGCGTTCCACATACTCGGAGTATTCTTTGGGGACAAAGCCAATGATTCGTGGAACAACTTGTCTCGGAGACACTTACTCTGCTCACAGATACGACGTCGCCTGTCCTTCTTCTTTTTGAAGTTACCTGGAGGCGGTGGAAAGGGCTGGCCAGGCCTAGGCGGCGGCATGTGATGCCTGTGCTTGGGCTGGGGCAGATTCTCGATCTGATCAAACCGGAAGTCGCTGATGTGATACCACATCTTATCCTCTAGCTCATTTGACCCTCTCGAGTCTGGGAACAATATGTCTCGCTCAAGGGGAAAAAAAATCGTATCTCTGCTCGGAGGTGGTCCTTGGGGCCGTGGAACTCGGTGTGGCGGGGGCGGCGGTGGAGTTGGTGGTGACCGCTGGCCATGACAGCAGATCACAAAAACCGATATCACGGACAGGAACGCGGCGGAACGAAACATTCTCGAAAACCTGCGTGTTCGGCGAATGTCAGAGGCAGACTAGCGCATCACTCCGTAAGAACAATGCCCCGAACCATAATCGCCCTACCTTATCTGTGTTGGAGGAGTCTTGGAATCATTAACAAATTCAAATTTATTTTCGGAGAGCATTAAATGTTGATTCTTAAGTTGGAGGGATTAACAATGTGTGCAACGCGGGGAGCGTGGACTTGGGTTGTGCCACCGACGTGTTCGTACTGAGCAATGATGGCCCGCTGAATGGCTTCCAGCTCTTGATCATTGCTGTAGCGCAGCACACTCACGGTGGGATCATTTCCTGCGGGTTGAGGTTGTGGCACAGGTGCAGGGGCAGGGGCAGCATATGCAGTCGCCAGGAGAGTGACGAACAGGAGCAGCTGAATGAAACGTGTAAGGTGTTAATTGGCGAAAAGATTCCCTTTCTAGAACAGCCTGAACTCACGCAAATCGTCTTCATGTTGGCGACAATCTTGAAGTAAACTAAACAGCGCGCCCTGACCGGCGTTCACTTTTATAGTCTACAACTTAGACGGCAAAACCTATCAGTGTGATAATTTGCAGCAATTTGAACTTGAACAACTTTAGCGAAACACGTTTTCAATTTGATTTGCTTAAAATTCATATTTACCCCTCCTAGAGCTCTGATTTTCCGAAATCGCAGAAATCGACCCGTTTTTATCCAAAATTCGGTGTAGTGATGCCGCTAGACGTTAGATTTGATGGCAAACACTTTATTTATGCATATATTCGCCTGGTTTTGTTAAACTGGATTCAAAACTGGGTGAGAGCTTCGATCGTTATGGCATTGTCAAAACAAAAGCGAAAATCGAATTTTTTGTATAAAAAAGAACACGTTCTTTCATGCATTGGAAACCAGATCAGCAAAGAAAGTGTCAATCTAGGAATAATACTTGGATTTGAAATAGATATTATTTATTAGTATCAATGGATTATATTATGAAGACTGGCAGAGCGTAAATTAAAAAAATTAGACAGAAGGAATCATCTTTCTTGTGTGTCTCTCTTGCTTATTATATTCTATTCCTAATTTAAAAAGGAGTTTATATGTAAAAGATAATAAATCTTGATAAAACAAAAAAATCACATTTCTTGACTGTTCGTATTGAAATGTCCTCTACTGTATTTCAACTAAATGTTTCCCAAAAATTGACGTACATAAATGTAATGTATGCTTTGTTTTCTTCCCTCATTTTGCATCCATGCAACCACAATTTGCCACAGCGAACCGTAGAGGCGTACAACTGAATACACAATGAATACAATTTGGAAGGCGGGACACGGACAGGCGGAACACGGCTCCAAATGTCGATTTTACACGATTTCTACAAACATTTTGTCGACAAAAGTATGCTACATTTGACAAAACAAAAATAAAAGTAAACTATCACTTCCGGCCAGAAAAAATACAGTATTTTACTCTGGCGGATCGGTATTCATATACTAAGTTTTACCCTAATTTTTACACATATACATACATATGTACATATAGATATATGTGTTCTAAAACGAACAATTTAGATTTCTTTGGTACAGTTCGTTGATATGCAGATTGAAAGATAAAAAATTGTTTTCTATGCTGTTACAGAAAACTGAAACATCACTAGTACAGTGCATGTATATTATTTCTAGTATTCTTAATGAACTTCCCGATCTGTTAGTTTATAAGATTACGTCTTACTAAATGAAATAGTTTTAGTATGTCTTTTTGATGGACTTCTTACTCTATTACAATCCCATTTTTGTGCAAGGGTATGCAGAGGTATTAAGATTTTGGGCAGAGTAGGTAGTGCATCCGACCCCATTAAGAATCCTTATCTTGATCCGGATAAAAATCGTGTTCGACGGAGCCATTTCCATCAATCCACCTG
The DNA here is from genome assembly GCA_035041765.1 of Drosophila algonquin. Taxonomy (NCBI): domain Eukaryota; kingdom Metazoa; phylum Arthropoda; class Insecta; order Diptera; family Drosophilidae; genus Drosophila; species Drosophila algonquin. The sequence continues at coordinate 17,304 of JAWNKY010001524.1, read as the reverse complement.
CCGAACGGTCGGCTCCTTGCAAGACTATCTCTCAGGTTTATTTTTCAGAACGTTCTACTCACAAAATTCTTCTGACTCATTGGAATTCCTCCATTTAAACATAATCACTTAAATACGGGTAGGAGTATATATGTACATATGTCGGATAGAGGTGAAGGTTACTTTTAATAAATACCCAAGCATAGTACACAGAAACACTGGGGAAACATAGACATTCAGATAATCATGTAAGAGTACGGATATATGCATATGTCATCAGGGCGGTGTTTCGATGCAATATGCAAACGAAATCTATTACGAGCTTAGCACACCCAAATCAAAGATTGCATAAGCCTGCATTTCTGATCAAGTTGGTCCACGTTTGAAATGCACTCACCGAGCGTTGACTAAAGTGGAAAAGCGATGCCTAAATATCACAGCGAACGCCGTCGATTCCCTAATTTGAATAGATTTACACATTATGCGCCCTAAAAATGGGTAAGGTATTTGATCCAATTAAAAATAGACGGCCATATGAACTGGAACATGCCCGAAAATGAAACGAAATTCGGCCGAAGAAATTTCCAAACCGCCTGGCCCACAGCGTAGTGGTATGTATGTATGTGCATTTTCATCTAAAACCAAAGATACATTTGCTGCAGTATAAATACGGCCGGCGATGCAATTTTGAGGCAAAGGTAGCTAGACAGCCACGCAGCACACACTTCGAATCTTCCCAGCCTTCTGGTGCGCAACCCTCAAACACTCGATCAAAATGCGCGCTTTTCTGGTAAGTTCTTAGCTCAGTCTCTTGGTGAGCTCCACGGGATCATAGTCTCATGCACAACCTGATCCCCATAGATGCTTTGCTTGGTGGCCATCGCTCGAGGCCAGTACGATTACACGCCCGGATCGCATGCCGGAGATGGCCACGGAGGACTTATTGGAGTTTCCAGCAGCGGTTCTGCCCAGCTCTCCGAGCCCATACTCATTTCCAACGAGTTCAACAAGGAGTTCTTCTCATACAGCGCCCCAGAGCAGGAGTTCGACAACCCTAACGCCAACGAGCAGATTGCCAATTCGCTGAAGAAGAACCTCCGAGTGCTCTTCATCAAGGGGCCGGAGAACACGGGTCTTGAGCAGGCAGCACTCCAGTTGGCCACCTCGGCCTCCGACGACCGCACCGCCATCTACGTGCTCAACAAGCAGGCTGACATTGGTGATCTGACCAACAAGCTCAACCAAATCAAGGTGCAGACAAACCATAAGCCAGAGGTGCACTTTGTCAAGTATCGCACTCAGAGCGACGCGGAGAATGCTCAGCGGACTATTCAGGCTCAGTACGACTCGCTGCCTGGCCCCTCTAGCAATCACAATGCCGGCTCCTCGGCGTCGGTCCTGGACTTTGCCTCCAAGGGTGTTGTCAGCGGAATCGTCGGAGGCTCTGTGGTCACGAGCGATACAAATGCACCATCGACTAGCGCGTATTTGCCACCACCCAACCGAAGGTTTTAGATATAAGAAACTTTTCCTCTAGATGTAGATGTATTTTTGTACCTAATCTATGTTTTAACTCTCATATTTCCACTATCTGAAACAAAGCCACAGGAGTCCTAGGATTTGTCAAAAGATGGTCTAAGGAATTTACTGACCCGTATACTACGAAACTTTTGGATGTTTCTCTGGTGTGGCCTATCTTGGAATATGGTTCTTGTGTCTGGTCTCTCCACTACCAAACATTTCAGGATATGCTCGAATCAGTACAAAAACGATTCCTCATCTTTGCTCTCCGCGGACTCAATTGGGACCCTTCGATCCATCTCACCTCTTATGAAAGTAGGTTGCGTCTAATTAACCTCCACTCTCTCAAGTCCCGTAGAATCTGCCATGGAGTTCTTTTCCTTCACAAGCTTCTCTCTTGCCCGACTAGGCATTACTTTCCTCTTCATCTCCAACTCTGTATTTCTAACTACTCTGATTATGAATCTTTCCGTAGCCGTTGCCGAAACTATAACCTATTTTTCCATCTTTTTTCCTTTGATACAAGTTCTAATACGGTCAAGATTATCTTAATGAATCATTTAATTTAAATAGCTTTAATTGGGAATTGTTCGGCTACCGGCTTTTCTCTAACCTAAATTTGGCTGTTGGTGGGACCATGTCGGCTATTGAGTCAATAATCAGCCCCACCGGGTCAGAGTATTTGCCTTAGTCCCTTCGAATAATTATATGACATGTAATTTTACCCTTACAGTTTAACTGTACATTGTTAAACTTTAAGAAACAATAAACAATAAAATCAATGTAAATATGAGTAAAGAGATTAATTAGTTAAACTGCGTTTACATTGTAGAGTGCGCTCCGGTTCAAACTCACTCTCGCGCGCTCGTGGGCGCTGTCACGATCCACAAGTCGCTCGAGCGGCCTCTAGCTTGTAAGCTACGGCATAGAGCGGGCAATTAGTATCCCACCCCCGTTTCGATCAGCCGCACTTGCGCATCGTATTTGCGAGCACACATACATACATATATACACACTTACACATCTGTATATAGCAGCACCCCGCTGACAAGCTCATTTGCCTGGGATGAGGAGAATCCCTTCGAGCGGAGGAATGTGTTGGCTCGATCGCCAGCACAGCCAGATGCAGCAGTGAGGGAGCGTGCCATGTCCTCTCCTCCGGCGTTGCGGACCCCCCAAGAGGAGCATGCAAACCCCAATGAAAGGGCCATGGCACAGGTGGCGAGGGCGGGCCAGAAGGCCAAAGAGCCTGCACTGGCAAAAAGCCCGGAAGTGGCGTTTGCGAACCCGCAGGAGAGGGCGTTCGCACAATTGGAGAAGATTGGCAGGTGGGCCAGAGAGCTCACGAAGCTGATGGCGGCCCCAAGGCGGTCTATAACAAACCCCATGCCATGGTGGAAGAGATCGACTGCCTCCAGCGACAGGTGGAATCTTACCTGCGGGGGGCCGCATTGGAGCAGGCCGTAGCGAGGACCACGCAGCCGGAAGAGACGGAAGGGGGGGGGGAAGAGGGCACGGACAGAGCCCAGGAACACCACCCACCCGTCCCCTACACCAAAGAAGGCTAAACATGGGCCCAAAAAGCCCAAAAATGTGATGAAGCCGCTGGAAGCCCCAAGGAGCGACGCCGTAGCCCAAAAGGGACCAGAGGCAATCCCTAAGGAGAAAGCTGACGGGTGGGTAACGGTTGCGGCTAAGCAAAGGCCGAAGCCAAAGCAGCAACCAAGACCGCCACGTAGCGATGCAATTATCATTGCTACCACTAGCACCAGCACGGTCTCGTATACGGACATATGTATTAAGGAAGGTAAAAAATGAACCAAGCCTTAAGGGACTGGGACAATCGGTGCAGGGAGTGCGACGCACAGCAAAAGGCGAGCTGCTCCTAGTATTGGGAAAATCGGCAGACCCGAAAACCCAGGAGATGCAAGCAGCAGTCAAACAGGCGCTGGGAAGCATGGCGGACGTAAGGAGCCTTACGGAAACGGTGACTTTGGAAATAAAAGACATAGATGAAGTGTCTACCCAAGAGGAAGTTCTAGCAGAACTCAAGGAACAGGGAGAGGTGGAAGTCAATGAAGCGGCTGTCATCTCCATCAGACCAGCCTATAGGAGCACCCAGACACTGACGATGAAAGTCTCACCGGCAGTAGCTGAGAAACTCCTACAGAAAGGAAGGATCCGCCTGGGATGGGGGTACTGCAGGATACGAGCCAAATCGTCTCCCAGAAGGTGCTTCAAGTGCATGGACTTTGGTCACATAGCACTGAACTGTAAGAGCGACCAGGACTTCACAAAGTGCTGCTACAACTGCACAGGAATGGACCACCTGGCTAAGGACTGCAAGGCAGAGCCAGCTTGCATTCTCTGCAAGCGCCAACGGGCAAAGGACCCGAAGCACCAAACCAACAGTTCGAGGTGCCCGCAGTTCCAAAAGGCGATGCAACAGATGAGGGATCGATGAAAATCGTCCAAATAAACCTAAATCACTGTGAGGTGGCACAGCATCTACTGGAGCAGACCATCCGAGAGCGCCGCATCGACGTAGCGGTCATAAGCGAGCAATACCGCAATCGCAACGCTGGAGATTGGATAACGGACGCCAGCAAAAAGGCAGCGATATGGAGCTGTGGAAGCCCTAAGTACCAGCTACTGCAACCACGCATCGGAGAAGGATATGCTAGAGCCCGACTGAATGGGGTATATATATATAGCTGCTACCTGCCACCGAGCCTCACGCTGCAACAGGCGACGGTGGCACTGGAAAATATAGCCGATGATGCGCGGGATAAACACCCCACGCTCATAGCCGGCGATTTTAATGCATGGGCAACGGAATGGGGATGCCCAAGAACCAACCCAAGGGGACAGGCGCTCCTGGAATGTTTCGCGACGCTCGACGCCGTGCTGCTCAACACAGGCACGCAACAGACATTCGGAAGGGCTGGAACCGGGTCTATAATAGACCTAACGTTTGTCAGCAGCAGCCTTAGCCCAAGGACGACATGGAGAGTCAGCGGTATATACACAGGCAGTGATCACCAAGCCCTGATCTGCGAAATTCAGGATGCTGGAGCACGGAACGTATACATGGGCAGGCAGGCAGGGTACAAGGCCAACACGCTGGAGACGGATATGGTCCGAGCTATGTTCGAGGGGTACGAGACCAACGGGACGGCCGAGGAAAGAGCACGACAACTGGCCACACATACGGTGGCAGCATGTGACGCCTCCATGCAGAGGAAAAGACCGGACCCTGGCAAACGCACGCCAACCTACTGGTGGAATGCAACTATAGCTGGCGCCCGGCGGGAGTGCCAACGCAAAAGACGCATTTACCAACGCTCGAGAGGTTCGCCGGAATTCGAGAGAGCCCAAGCAGAATTTAAGGAGAGCAGACGCCGCCTGCAGAAACATATCAAGGAGAGCAAGCGCAAATGCTTCGGAAAGCTCTGCGACGAAGCAGATGCGAACCCTTGGGGCTACGCATACAGACTGGTAATGAAGAGACTGCGAGTGTTCAGTCCCCCACCGCCAATGTGTGCAGACCTGTTGGAAAACATAGTGGAAACTCTATTTCCAGAGCAAGTGGCAGCCCAGATGGTCGTGGATGGAATTCCGCCACTGGAAATAGAAGCCACCACAGAAACAGAAGTCCTCGAAGCGCTAAAACGGATCAAGGACGGTAAAGCATCGGGGCCGGACGGGGTCCCGAACACCGTACTTCGTGCTGCCATGGAGACAAGCCCACAAACGTATGTGGGACTATACAACGCGTGCATGTCCGAAGGAATCTTCCCCAGCCCATGGAAACGACAGCGGCTAGTCCTTATAACTAAGGGAAACAAGCGTACTGAGGAGCCATCATCCTACAGGCTGCTGTGCATGCTGGACACAGTAGGTAAGATCCTCGAGCGTATAATCCACACGAGGCTGGAGAAAGCAGTAACGCGTCAACTCTCACCGAGACAGTATGGGTTCCGCAAAGGCAGATCCACGGTGGACGCAATCGGCGAGGTATGTGAGATAGCGAAACGAGCTATTACTGGGACCCGATGGATGTACGGGACCAAAGAGTACTGGATTCTGGACGTCCAAAATGCGTTTAACTCGGCCAGTGTTTACCACATACTTGAGGCTCTGGCAAAACTCCAAGTACCGCCGTATTTGCAGAAAATCACCGCTGACTACCTCAGAGACCGAGTGCTCATATATGAGACAGATAGGGGCCCACGTGAATACCAAACCACTGGAGGAGTTCCCCAAGGATCGGTACTCGGCCCACTACTGTGGAACATCATGTACGATGGAATCCTAAAGATGGAAGTGCCAAAGGGTGCCACAGTGATAGGTTTTGCCGACGACATAGCAATTGTCACAGTGGCCAAACACAAAGCAGAAGCTGAAGGAATTTGCAACGACGCAGTAGAGCGAGCCAGAACATGGCTATCCAGGAGGGGGCTAACACTGGCCACCCACAAAACAGAGGCGGTGCTCATAAGTAGCAGGAAGTTAGTGGAGACGGCCACGATTCGAGTAGGAGACTCCACTATCAGTTCCGGACAAAGCTTGAAGTACCTGGGGGTCATGATTGACCATAGGCTCAGCTTCAAGCATCACATGGCGTATGCCAGTAGCAAAGCTGGCAAAACGGCAGTTGCCCTATCGCGCATCATGCCAAACACTGGAGGACCGAAGCAGCTGAGGCGTAAGCTCCTAGCGAGCGTTGTCAACTCGACGCTACTGTATGCTGCACCAATATGGGCGGACGCCATGAAGCAACCGACATATGCCCGAGAATGCAAGGCAGTCCAAAGACTGTGTGCATTGAGAGTATGCTGCGCATACAGAACAGTATCCCTGGACGCCGCGCTAGTCATAGCAGGAATGATCCCAATCCAGCTGCTGGCAAGTGAAGCCGCAGGGATCAGGAAACAACGAGAACTGGAGACTGCTGACCAGGAGACAAGTCACGCAGCACGGCAACGTACAATGCTACAATGGCAAAACTCGTGGGATATAAGCAACAAAGGACGCTGGACCCATAAGCTGATCCCAGAGGTGCAGAGCTGGCTGAGCCGCCCCCATGGACAAATGGAGTACCACCTGACGCAGCTATTGACTGGACATGGATGCTTTAAAGCCTACCTGCATAGGTTTAAGCATGAGGATGACCCCTACTGTGGGCTTTGCACAGGGATTGTCGAAGACGCGGAACATTGCTTCTTCGAATGCCCACGATTCCAGCAAGACCGGATAGCTCTAAGCAACAATATAGGAAGGACTATAACTGTGGCAAACTTGGCAGAATGCCTAATGGAGTCGGAAGAAAACTGGGCTGCAATCAGCAACATGGCTGCAGCAATGACCATCAGACTGCGTCGCGAGGAAAGAGCACGCAAAGAAAGAAGGTAAAATTCGTTAAAGAATGACGAGGCTGTGGCTATGCCCTATGGAAGAGCCCCTTGGGCATTTCCCCCCGGCGGAGTAATATCTACTGGTAGACAGGCCAGCCGGGATTAGGGAACAGGTGTGTTTGGGTTTAGAGCGGTTAAAGTCCCTCACTCTGGCTTCGGCTGGGTCGGCATGATGCTTCCCTGTAATCACACGACATAAAAAAAAAAAAAAAAAAAAAAAAGTACAGATGATATCTCCTAGTCCCCACCACAAAAGGCTGATAATGTGACGGAATGGTATATTTTCATCGTGTAGTTTTATTGAAATTAAAGCAAACAAAAGGTAGACGCATCCCAAAAACTGCTTTCTTTGGTCACAAACAAAAGTTTGGTTGTTTCTGCGTTTGGGTTTGTCTTTCCTTTGGGTTGCAAATGTGCTGATCATTTTGTACACTAAATAAATTAAGTATAATAAAATTTATGCGCATGGGACTGCGCTGGAGGGGAAGAGCGTATGGTGTCGTCTTGACCGGACTGCTCCCCACCTCTCAGCGTATAATCAATGCGGATCATCTCCCACGACTTCGACGCACCTGAGTTCGTGTGTGCGTGATAGGGTCTGTCTGTCTACAGGTATGCATAAAAAATGACTTTCTTTCGGTCTTCCTCGTTTTGTTAACCGACGCGAGTCTTTAGCTATTAATATTTTGCATTTATTTAGATTCAGCGATGACAATAGGAAATATTCGGCGATTATTCAAATTTAAATACGATGTTGGTGTCCGAGCTGGAAGCTGGAGGCTGGGACTGGAGACTGAAGGCGGGAACTGGGCCCAAGTTAGATAAAAGCCCGCATCGCCTTTGCGATGCATCTTCGAATATACATCCGTGATTTGCCAACCGCTAACGAGGCGGGTTACATATTCGCTGCCGCCTGGCTTGGGCGACAATAGATTCGATAATTTTATAGCAGTGCCTAAATATTTTTTTCTTTTTGGGGAAACGATCCATATGGCATTTCTAATTCGTTGACTCTTTCAAGTTGGAGTCTTATAAAAACATTGCTATCGGGCAGCTAGGGCATCAGTCGACCTTTGACGTTCAAACAGTTCGAAGTAAAAATGAAGCAGTTTGCTGTTCTATTGGTAAGTTATTGGTAAAATTTTACCGTCGCCCTCGCACTCCCCCTCGCCCCTGCTCATGATCGTTCCTCTTCATTCCTTTTCAGTGCGTAGCGGCTCTCGCTGTAGCCGCCCCTCAAGGTTACAAGTACCAGCCACAGGGGCCTGCGCTTCCTATCGGCAATCTGCGCCCTCAGACGCCTGTGTCCCCCAGTGGAATATACTCATCCGCTGCCGGCCCTGCCCTGGGCCAGATCACCGTGCAGTCCCAGCAGCCAGCTATCCAAACCGTGCAGACTAGTGCACCCATTCCTGTATCCCAGCCCCAAGTTCAACAGACAGTGATCAACTCTCTGCCACAGCAGACCGTGTTCAATACCGTGCCCCAGCAGAACCTGATCCACACCGTGCAGCAGTCACAGCAGCAGCAGCAGCAACAGCAGCAGCAGCTGCAGCAGCAACAGCAGCAGATCGTCTACCAGCAGCCCCAACAGTTGCCACAGATCCAGCATCAGCCCCAACAGATTGTGCAGACCCAGTACGTTCAGCGTCCCGCTATCATCAGCAAGGACATTTACATTCACTCCGCTCCCGATGAGACCGAGGAGATCCGACAGGACGAGCCACAGCTCGACAGCCTGCCCATTCGCAAGAACTACCGAATTGTGTTTATCAAGGCGCCGTCTCAGAATCTGAAATACACAGCCGCCGCTCTGAAGCGCGCTCAGTCGAGCAACGAGGAGAAAACCGTCATCTACGTGCTGTCCAAGAAGCCAGATCTCACAGAGATCCAGCAGCAGCTGCAGGTCACTCAGACAGAGTCCAAGGTGCACAAGCCCGAGGTCTACTTCATCAAGTACAAGACCCAGGAGGAGGCTCAGCGAGCCCAGCAGGAGATCCAGGCCCAGTACGATGCTTTGGGTGGCGCAACCCATATCTCGGACGAAGGCGTTGCTCCCATTACCACGGTTTCGGGTGGCTCCCTCAACCTGGGCCATATTTTGTCCCAGGGGCAGGCGCCAAGCATCATCCAGCAGCAGCCCCAGATCCAGACCGTCGTCCAGCAGCAGCCCATCCATCAGCAGAATTCCTTTGTGCAGCAAACCTCCTCCTTTGCACCCAGCGTGCCGCAAAGGAAATACGTGCCGGCAAAGAGCTTCAAATGAGCTGCGTCGCCGCTGACAGCAAGCTACCTGCCACATATCGTCCATTTCTATCAACAGTCGCCGTTGTCCCATTCTAGCTTATTCTAATTTATTGTAAACGCAATTATCGAGGCAAAATAAAGCAATATTTAAAATCAGAAAACCATTGAGTCTTGTGATCATGTGTAGAGGAACTCTGGCTCATTTTTGAGTTTGGAGTTTTGAGTTGTTGCATCATTGAGATGGTGTTGATTATGTAATAACCGATTTTCTCTCTCCTCTAATAAAAATACTCTGAGCCCTGTACGCTCATTTAGTAGCTGCGTCGATAATCAAGATTTCATTTCGCTTAATCGCTATTATGTAAGACAAATCAAATGCTAATCAATGCGACCGGTTTCTCTGGCGGTTGGCTGCTCGCTGCTCTTGTCCGTTGGCCATTGATCATTGGACTAATGGATGTGGTAATATGAAGCCGTAGAAAACGATTTTGATCACCTCTTTTGACAAATCTTTTGGGAGCCTATGGAATAGTCATAAGGGAGCATGGCCCAATCTCCAAGAGCAATAATTGCGAAATACGCATTTGAATGTTGTCGGGGGATTGACAGAGTATGTTTGTGTATTGATCTTAATATTTACAACATTTGGATACTTATAAGTATGACAGTCAACTTAAATTACGTGTTCGTATTCCTACGCGCGCAGATGGGCGGGCAAATATCTGTTGGGCACGACGCCCGTCAGCCCTCCGATAGGGGCCCCACTTGTACGCTGACTATCCAGAACTCCAATGACCGATGTGACGGGCGCTACTCCTTCGTCTGACACCTGCGAAGTACCACCTAGCTGGTCGTATTGAGCTGGAAGACATGTTAAGAAAAGGACCACCAGTGAGCAATGGGTCTAAAGACATTGAGAGTTTAGCTCTGCACTCCTTTGGAGGTCTTGCAGCACCAAGCACCGAGCACCAAGCACAATGGACGCGATAACAAATGCTTCGGCCTTGGTCTCAGACATGAAAAAGACTAGCCAAGAGCAATAAAAGCTCGATGCATATTAATGAGGCACTCTAAAGTGGCTGGTGCGGTGTGGGTGTGGGTGAAGGTGTTGCCTACCTTGGATGGTGCGCTGCGCATGCGCAGCTTCCTCCTGAGTCTTGTACTTGATAAAGAAGACCTCTGGCTTGCTGGGCTGCTTGGGCGCGACTTCCTCCAGGGCAGTCTGCAGGTCCAGAGGATCGGGCTTCTTGGTCAGCACATAAATTATGGTCTTCTCCTCCACTGGCGCCTGCTTTATACGCAATGCCGCTTTGCTGACACTCGGCGTTGGCGCCTTGATGAAAACGATGCGGTAGTGCTTGCGAGGTGGTGCAATCGGCAAGGCAGGCTGTGGATAGTGTTCCTCGGGGTCCTCTGCGGGTGGCACATGAACATAGATATCCTTAGAGACAAGATGCTGCTGCTGCTGCTCTGGTTGCTGGTACTGATGCTGAAGGGACAGCTGGTTGTACGCAAAGTTTCCATTCAGCTGCGTTTGCTGTGGCAGGACTGACTGATGCTGCTGCTGGTATAGCGGAGCCTGGTTCTGCTTGGGCGCCGATGTGTAGCTGATGGTGCTTCCGGCGTTTCCACCAGCCAACGCCTGATGCACTCTGGGGCTCTGAAGCGCCTGCTGGAGGAGGTTCTGCTCTGCGATAGTGGCAATCTGGGGAATGGCGGGCAACTGCAGCAGACCAGCCTGTGACAGTTGGGTTTGCTGCTGCGCCTGGTAGTTGTATCCTTGGGGCACGGCCACCGCCAGGCCCAGAAGGCACGAAACCTAGAAAATTGCAAAGGCATAACTCAGCTGTACATTGAGGCAGCAGCGGTCCAAGGGCTTACAATGAAGACACGCATTTCCGCTTGTGATGAAGAGATGTCTCGGTTCAGGTATCTACCACCTGGACGCTTGGCAATCAACGTTCAACTAAATGCTAATCACTGTCCACCCAGACTTATAAGCCACCGACTCGAAAGTGTCGCTCACGAAAAGTCTTACTGCGGAGACGAAGAGTTTAAATGAAACTGAAACTGACTCTGAGCCCACAAATGCGGCTGAGCCACACGAAGATGAAGACGACGACGAAGAGCGACCGCCACCACCACTTCTTACAAACTGGCTTGCGTTTTTAGACAACCTTGAGATAGCGGTGACTATTGTGACCAGTTACCAAAAAGCCCAACACTCTCAACACTCCGACACGCAAAGCCCTGCGTCATCTCTTTGCTCGGGCTCGGACTCAGACTCAGACTTGGACACAAAAGAGCCATCTCGCCGGAAGTCATATACTCGAATATTCGTCCATAAATGAGTATACACGAAAGACTTTGTTTGGGTTCAAAAATATGTTTTTGCTAGCTTTCATCGTTTTCGTGATTGCAGATACCCATATACCTATATACCTATGTATACGCTGATGGCCGATTATGATTGACGAACCATTGGGATTAACAATTTTCAATAGTCACTGCATAAATCACATGGTATTTCCATTAGCAATGGCGTCAACTTGAACAGCTTCGACTGCGGCTATGTTTTTGTAGCCTGCTTTGATTTTCGATGACCCAATTATCAAGGATCGCGGATCATTTTGCTGGGCTTGCAGATTTAATTGGACCAAAGACACATGGTTGCATAATTGGGTTGCGATGGGGACGATGACATGGACCATGGATATGGATGTGTTTTGCCTTTTTGCAGCCAACAATTAAGGTAATTTTTGGCCGCTGCCAGTCGCAACTCCAAATCTGAATGGATGGATGACCATTATTGACTATGACTATGTGGGTCATATTTTCAGTAGGCACATTGTGCAAGATGAATGATGATGATGCTTTGATGTATGACTCCAGATTAATCAAAGCCCAAAAGGTATCGGGGCTCACAATGAAACACAATCCCGTCAAATGACCGCTTGGCGTGCGTCTGTATCCCCTCTACCCTTACGGTATACGTACGAGCAGTACAATTCATCTAAAGAGCGATTGCATAAGGGCTTACGTTATGTTGTTGGGTGCGAGGGCGTTTCCAGGGGGGCTGTGCAGTACGCAAATTGTGGGCATCCCCGACTCCTGTTCTCCCCACTTCCCACTACCCGCTACCAACTATTATTTTTTTATTTTTTATAAATATCAAATCTGACCGCCGTTGGCTGTGGAATTATGCAATGATGCGAGTATTAACACTGTCTTCGCGGGATCTGTTGCATAAACTTTGGATACTACACGAGACAAAAGTACTTTGTTTACAGCGCCTCGCACTTTCGCATTTCGAACCACATTAATTTCTCTTTCGTGCCCTTTCGTGTGCGGGAAATTAACATTAACATGGTCAAGGCTTATGGCGCTAACACCGAACCACAGCGATGTAGCATGCACGAGTATGCGAAGACGAATTAAATAATTAAAATATTATAAAAATGCCAAAGCATAATAGTTATAAATTGGCAAAGCCATTCCAACTGACTTTCTGGTGATGCACCCAATGGTGTGGCTAAGTGTGAAAATTAACTTCTGTTGCCCTGAAAATCAAATCGTAAATTCATTAACTATGATACTTAGTTTATTAGTTTTTAATTTTACGTTTTTAATTTCGAAATCACTTTGTCTGCATAAATTAACATACATCACATTCCATTCCCCACTCATCTGCAAGCCAGGCACCAATCAAATTGAAACAACAACTTTCTAGCCAGCCCCACAAAACCAACCCTTTCCTTTGTGGTGCCCAAAGCTCAAAGTCTTATCGACTGTGCTTTGGTTTGGTCATCGAATAAGAGTATCGACGAAGCTTTCTGAATGCTGAAAGCTTGTACCAACGCTCCGTTCCCCATAACTCCATTTCATACAAATATTTTGATCAGGTAAACACGGCTAAAAGCTATACAAATAAGCTATTCTGAGGAATATTCGCAGCAGATATTATTGAACTCTATGTATCCGGGGAGACATCCCGGAAGAGGAGACATCGAACAGAGTAAAGGAACTGAATGAGGCATGTGGGCTTCTGTAGACCCACGCATACTCAATTGTGTACCCTTGCAAGAAATTTGCAGATTATACCTTTGGACAGATGCTTGTAAAACACGTCTTTGTAAAGACAAAAAGAAATTGTCCAATCTTTCATTTAATTCATTGTGGGGGCAGTATTTACATATGTACATAAGTACATATGGAAAGAGAACGGGAAAACAAACAGGAAGCAGAGAGAACACAACTAATATCCGCTTGACTGTGAAGTTTTCTCTCATTAAGATTTTTACTCACTGAAACTGCTAAATCGAATTGTCTTTGTGTTAGTATTTTCAACTAAATCTTTTAAGTAATAGCACTGACTAAGGATTATTCGGATAGGATAGTAGTTTGTGCCTTTGGAATTTTTATTTGGTGCACCTAAAATGAGAATATAAATATCGTTATAATAACCATTTGTTCATGTATTTGTTAGCGTACGCTCCACTTGTGACTGCACGTATTAGAAAGTGTAGGCTTGTCGTTGAATAGACGAGCAACATCTATTTGCCGCCATTCATCGAAGTATTTCCCAGAACTTGTTAGCTGAAATACACATCTTTGGGTTTCACAATGGCTTATCGTGTCAGGTGGCTTAAGGCCATGTCCAGCTCCAGGCCCATCGCATCACCCAATTCGACTGCTTAGACTGCGTCTGATGAAGAGTGAATATGGCATATTCATTAGCCTGCCCCTGCCTTACTCCTATTACCCTTATTCCCTGTTCGTTTGTGTAAACGGCTCATTACACAAGCCGCAAAGTGTTCAGTGGGCATTGCTCTTGGCCCAGCAGGGCCGCCTCAGTACATGAATATGAACAAAAACGTTTCAAGAAATAATCAGAAGGGTATTTATTTTCAAGAAAGTTGGGGCCAACCGCTAGACATGATAAATGAACTGCGTTGCAGCTGATGAAGAAACGATCGCCAAGAAAAACACAAGCTAATATTCGGCTCGGCGGGTCATTAATTAAGCCTGACAATACGTCTGCGGCTGAAACTGAAACTGAAGATGCAAATGGTGAGGGTGAAGGTGAGGGAGGGGGCTTCCATGAAGCTGTTGAGTAGCCCCCACACAGGGAGCTATAGAAACAGAGATTCATGATTGAATCGTCAGTGGTGGGTGAGCGTTACGATTTCTAGCTTTGGCTCGATGCTGAACTAAAATTGATTAAATGTTTTTGTGCAATTTCACTTTTAATAACATTAATCGATGCGCTGTGCAGCAGTTGCCAAAGGCCGGCCCGCTCGCGTCTCCCAGCGTAATGGCACCAGCCATGGGCAGCATCGGGTCATCTGGACAACGGGGGTCGGGGCTAACAATTAAGCTCTCCAACAAAGACCCGGCTAGGGGAACCACGTTAATTGGCCATGTATATCTATGTATTGCCAGCAACTACAAGCAAGTTTCGCCATTTAATGAGGGATCCGAAGAGCCGCGAAGGTAAATGGAGAAGAAGAAGAGCCGCATGGAAGATGGAAGATGGAAGGAAAGCGAACTAAGACAAATACAATGAACATGCAACAAATTGATGCTGTGTGCTCTTTTTGGCAGCATTGGCTCAAACCCCGACACCGGCACCGGCACCGAGCGCGACTCTTTCTGGGGCGCTCTGCCACGAATCTTTGCTGAACTTCACCTATTAAGTCTTCGAGTGCCGGAGTGGCGTCGGAGCTGGAAATTGCGGGTGATGTATGTATAAAAGCCAAACGAACAGAGCATAAGTCATACAGTTCACAGCGAACAACTAAGGAAGCTATACATCCATCCTCCTAGTCCCACTCAACCAGCTCAACCAAGCCCAGAAATGCGTGGATTCATTGTAAGATGGGGAAGACATAAGGGACTGCGGATAATTAACGGACTAAAACCTCTCTCCTTTTGTTACTCATTAGGTCTTGTGCCTTTCCGCCATGGCGTTGGCTGCGCCCCAAGGATATAACTACAATCCTGCCCCATCCGGCTTTGGCGGAGTCAGCACCGCCAGTGGCGGCTCCGCCTTCTTCCAGGGAAGCGCACAGGCCGCCCCCGTGCAGCAGCAGACCTTTTTCCAACAGCCGGCTGTGCACCACCAGCAGCAGGTCCAGCAAGTGCAGCAGGTCCAGCACCAGCAGCAGCAGCAGCAGGCTATCGTGTCCAAGCGCTTCTACATCCATTCGGCACCGGAGGAGGCAGAGGACTATAAGGAGCGCCACATCACCGTCGGCGTGCCCAAGCGCAACTACAACGTTGTGTTCATCAAGTCCCCGCAGCGCAACAACAAGAAGACAATCAAGATCAGTCCCGCCTCCAACGAGGAAAAGACCGTCATCTATGTCCTGAGCAAGAAGGGCGAGAGCGACGTTCAGGCTGAGGTCGTTGAGCAGGCCAGCTCCACCAGCAAGCCAGAGGTCTTCTTCATCAAGTACAAGACCCAGGAGGAGGCAGCCCATGCGCAGCAGCAGATTCAGGCCCAATACGACGCCTTGGGAGGCAGCAGTCAGCTGACCGACGAGGGTGTGGCCCCCGTGACTTCTGTCATTGGCGCCTTGGGCGGCAACGATGGACATGCCGAGGCTGGCGGTCTTACCGCCACTGGAGCTGGCCAGATCATTTCCTCTGGCTCCACCGGCTCCTCGCACACAGGCAATGCCTATCTGCCACCCAATTTCTAAACAGTTGAGCTGAGCAAGGAATTCATAATCAAACCCTAAGCCCTTTATAAAAAATTGTTGTTAATAATAAACTGAAATCGTTGTTGAATTTAGCCGCTGACTTTCAATTGAAAAGAGAACCTGGGTCTTGAAGACTCCTCACTCATCACTCAACCTAATCGAAATAATAATTGCTTCAAAATTGCTTCACTCCGAAAATGTATCCATTGCGAGATTACTACGAATTCGTCTGTGCAAAAAATACGTTAAGTCATCGCGGTGATTGAGGTCATGGATGGATGGTAATACTGCAAATCCAAGTGGAACTCCGGTGAACAAGGAAGTGGAAGACACATAACATTTTAACAGCTAGCTGTGCATTACATTAAATTTTTAACACTCAACTATAGTTCCCACAGAAATGATTTGAATGTCCTTCTTCTTTGTTCAGCGTAAAAACACAATGTCATGTAGTCGGAGCTCCTTGCCGAAATAACCACGAACGCTGGAGAGGAGAACAGAGCTTCCATCTGACCCAAAACCGCTCTGACATACGTTTCCTTATTTATGTATGTGTCAAAACTGCTGTTGCTGTGTTCCGCCGTAGTTACGCACACTGGGGCCTCCGCCCGAATAGCGTTTCAAAAATCATTTTTTCAAGAACGCTTTTGGCGTTTGAAAAATTATTCATATGACAATTTTTACGCATGGCGATGTATATTACCTTAGGTCTTACTTTATCGGAAAAGTTTGTTTAATTTTCGTGTTTTGTTGTATCAATTTTAAAAATAACTGAAACAATTATTAAATTAGAAACACTTAAAAGATACACTACATTTTGGTACTGCGGAAGTATATCGCAGTATAGTAGTAGTAGTAGGTTGCGCCTAATTAACCTCCACTCTCTTAAATCCCGTAGAACCTGCCAAGGAGTTCTCTTCCTCCATAAGCTTCTCTCTGGTGAGGTCGAATCGACTGCCCTTATCAACCTTATTAGTATTGCTGTTCCTTTCCGCCCTACTAGGCATTACTCTCCTCTTCATCTCCAACTCTGTCTTTCTAACTACTCGGATTACGAATCTTTCCGTAGCCTTTGCCGTAACTATAACCTATTTTTCCATCTGTTTTCCTTTGATACTAGTTCTAATATGGTCAAAATTATCTTATTCAATAACTTAATTTAATTTAAATAGCTTTAATTGGGAATTGTTCGGCTACCAGCTCTTCTCTTACCTAAATTTGGCTGTTGGTGGGATCTTATCGGCTACCGAGCCGATAATCAGCCCCACCGGGTCTGAGTATTGGCTTTGGCCCTTTAGTTTAATTATTTGATATGTAATTTTACCCTTACAGTTTAACTGTACATTGTTAAACTTTAAACAAAATAAACAATAAACAATATCACCACATACACGTGATGATAGCAAATACATATGTAAGTAGAAATATCTTATTGT